>OX457024.1:11068686-11096186 GCA_949752745.1 Protula sp. h YS-2021 | reverse complement strand
CACCCTTTACGGGGGGAAAGCAAACAAATATTTTACGTGAATCCAGATCACAGCATCTGCAAAATAATTTTTTCCAGCCCGACGGAGTCTAATTTAATTTTATCAGTAAAAACAAAAGACAACAAATAATTGTTTTAAAATTTGACTGAGAAATACAACCGTTCTTCTCTCTGGCTGATCCTAGTTATTGGAGGATCGGGGACGGAGGTGTGGTAGGTGGAGGGAGGAAGGTGATCGAATTATTCTGTGTCAAATGGCTAACAGGCTCTGAAAAGATGGGACCAAATTTTAACCTTAAAAAATAAAAAAAAATAAAAATGAGCCATATTATTATTATTATTATTATTATTATTTTATCATTATTGTTTTGTTCTTTGTTTTTTTTTTCACGCGAACTGTAGAGAAAAGAAACAAATGATATTTTTGTCTAAGCAATCCTGCGCTTCTCTCATCAAGAGAAGAGAGAGAGACAGAGAGGAGAATATATATATATATATATATATATATATATATATATATATATATATATATATATATATATATAGAGAGAGAGAGAGAGAGAGAGAGAGAGAGAGATAGAGAGAGAGAGAGAGAGAGAGAGAGAGAGAGACAGAGAGAGAGAGAGAGAGAGAGATAGAGAGAGAGAGAGAGAGAGAGAGAGAGAGACAGAGAGAGAGACAGAGACAGAGAGAGAGGAGGGGAGTTTAAATCTTCTGGAGAACGAACCGCCAAAAACATCACGCTTGATACAAAATGAATTCTACGTCTCAGACACGCAAACATCGGCTCCATTAGTAGTTATAATTGTAATTTCCTAAACATTATTTATTTCTGTTGTTCTTTCATCCGCATAGAAATTAAAGCAAAACAGCTTCTTTTTTCGCCAGAAAGTCAATGTTAACAATTCTGTAACATATCCTAATTTTAAGGCTTTTAATTTTAAAAAAGTTGTGCGAACCCCGCCATTCTATAACGTTGTGCTTATAAAAACAACAATATTTCAATAATAAAACTGCATTTAAATGTCAAAAGTCACCCCAGTTTAATTTAAAATTTAATGATGATATGGAATGGAAGCCCGAAACTCAGTGCTTCAAAAATAAAAATGTTGCTTAATTAAAAAAAGTAATTATAGAAAGGAAACGAGCAATGACTCACATGAAGCAGTTTATTATCCCTTAAGATGTCTGCAATATTCTCGTTATTTTTATTCTAATTCCTTTAATTTAAATGCCTCGCGTGTCATACTCAGTCTGCCTTTTAACAGAGTCATCATTTGGCGGCATTTAACCAAGACTTTTAAAACGTGACGTTTTTGGACAGCGTGGGAATCAAACTGGCCGTAACAGAAGCTTTTGTTGACAACAGAAGCTATGATACGTTGTTGACACACGATGCCAACCAGCTATGTACTTCTCACTGAAAGAAAAGCGAATACATTGTGGGTGGTTCCAAGATCTTTTTACTGTGGTTGAGAACAAGCAAAATAAATAATAATCCACTTTAATAAATCGCCCTTAACAGACCTAACTGCATCTCCCTTTTTGAAGCAGGGGATGGGGGGGGGGAGGGGGGTGGGAGAGGCGCTACTAGCATTTCCCCCTCCCACGATCATTCCGTCCTAGTATTTCACTAGCTGCTAGCCACTACTTTTTATTAATTTGTTGGGATATTCTTTCCACAACAACCTGGGACCTATTCACGTTTCTTCTTCTTCTTCTAATTATTATTATTATTATTATTATTATTATTATTATTATTATTATTATTATTATTATTATTATTAGAAGTACTGCTACCACTACTACCACTACTACTACTGCTACTACTATACCACAGTGAAATCTCAATAAAGCGGACACTGGCAGGATGGAGCTGATTTCTCCGGTTTAGAGAGGTGTCCGGTGTGTTGAAGATCCCTTTTTACCACTTTGTAACCGCAATATTTTGGCTGTACAAAGAAATCATGCATTTAACGCATTTTTTACAATTTGAAACACAATTTTTTTAGGGGAAAAATGTTTAATGAGTCTCTTTAAGGAACAGCGGAGAAAAGACCCCTCCCCCATATTTTTACTATATCGAGAGAAAATCACACTACCTAAAAGCATGCATTCGTTTGGAAGTGCTCGAAAGAAACCCAATTTTAACTATGATAAGTGTGTTCCTTGAGTATGTTCTTTGATTTATATCCAGCCTTAATGTACTTTTTCTTTCTATTTTTTTACCAAATCAAGATCAATGAGAGCTCTGTCAGCACATAACACGTGTTATCTCAGGACTTGAGACGTGTTCTCTCAGCACATAACACGTGCTCCCCAGCACACAATATTATATAATATACGACAAATAATCTGGCGACAATTGATCTGACTGAGCAGGGTACGGCAGCTTATATAAATTATGAAAACCCTATTTTTTGTGTAAGCCTAAAGGTTGCTCAATGAGAATCTTTGGAAATCTTTAAAACAAAGGTCTCTTTAAATATTTTATGTCACAGTGAGACTGGTCTTGTTTTGAAAGAAAAGAAATGTGAGAATTTATATCAATTCTTTTTTTATCAGGTGGGCAAATTATTTTTTAAGAAGTTTTGAAAAAATATAATTTGTCGACCTTTGCCCATTTAGACAAATTGTCGCCAGACCATGTCGTTAGATCAGTTGTCGCTGCATCAATTGTCGCTAGATCAATTGTCCTTGGATCAATAGTCGGGACACCGATTTTAAATGTTCGACAGTATACGAGCGACGTTGTACGACAGTATACGAGCGATATTGTACGACAGTATACGGGCGACATTGTACGACAGTATACGAGCGACATTGTACGACATTGTACGACAGTATACGAGCGACATTGTACGACAGTATACGAGCGACATTGTACGACATTGTACGACAGTATACGAGCGACATTGTACGACAGTATACGAGCGACATTGTACGACAGTATACGAGCGACATTGCACGACAGTATACGAGAGACATTGTACGACAGTATACGAGCGACATTGTACGACAGTATACGGGCGACATTGTACGACAGTATACGACCGACATTGTACGACAGTATATGAGCGACAGTGTACGACAGTATACGAGCAACATTGTACGACAGTATACGGGCGACATTGTACGACAGCATACGGGCGACATTGTACGACAGTATACGAGCGACATTGTACGACAGTATACGAGCGACATTGTACGACAGTATACGAGCGACATTGTACGACAGTATACGGGCGACATTGTACGACACTATATGAGCGACAGCGTACGACAGTATACGAGCAACATGGTACGACAGTATACGAGCGATATTGTACGACAGTATACGAGCGACATTGTACGACAGTATACGGGCGGCATTGTACGACAGTATACGAGCGACATTGTACGACAGTATACGAGCGATATTGTACGACAGTAAACGAGCGACATTGTACGACAGTATACGGGCGGCATTGTACGACAGTATACGAGCGACATTGTACAACAGTATACGAGCGACGTTGTACGACAGTATACGAGCGACATTGTACGACAGTATACGAGCGACATTGTACGACAGTATACGAGAGACATTGTACGACAGTATACGAGCGACATTGTACGACAGTATACGGGCGACATTGTACGACAGTATACGACCGACATTGTACGACAGTATATGAGCGACAGTGTACGACAGTATACGAGCAACATTGTACGACAGTATACGGGCGACATTGTACGACAGCATACGGGCGACATTGTACGACAGTATACGAGCGACATTGTACGACAGTATACGAGCGACATTGTACGACAGTATACGAGCGACATTGTACGACAGTATACGGGCGACATTGGACGACACTATATGAGCGACAGCGTACGACAGTATACGAGCAACATGGTACGACAGTATACGAGCGATATTGTACGACAGTATACGAGCGACATTGTACGACAGTATACGGGCGGCATTGTACGACAGTATACGAGCGACATTGTACGACAGTATACGAGCGATATTGTACGACAGTAAACGAGCGACATTGTACGACAGTATACGGGCGGCATTGTACGACAGTATACGAGCGACATTGTACAACAGTATACGAGCGACGTTGTACGACAGTATACGAGCGACATTGTACGACAGTATACGGGCGGCATTGTACGACAGTATACGAGCGACATTGTACGACAGTATACGAGCGACGTTGTACGACAGTATACGAGCGACATTGTACGACAGTATACGGGCGGCATTGTACGACAGTATACGAGCGACATTGTACGACAGTATACGAGCGATATTGTACGACAGTATACGAGCGACATTGTACGACAGTATACGGGCGACATTGTACGACAGTATACGGGCGGCATTGTACGACAGTATACGGGCGGCATTGTACGACAGTATACGGGCGGCATTGTACGACAGTATACGGGCGACATTGTACGACAGTATACGAGCGACGTTGTACGACAGTATATGAGCGACATTGTACGACAGTATACGAGCGACATTGTACGACAGTATACGGGCGGCATTGTACGACAGTATACGGGTGGCATTGTACGGCAGTATACGGGCGACATTGTACGACAGTATACGACCGACATTGTACGACAGTATACGGGCGGCATTGTACGACAGTATACGAGCGACATTGTACGACAGTATACGAGCGACATTGTACGACAGTATATGAGCGGCATTGTACGACAGTATACGAGCGACATTGTACGACAGTATACGAGCGATATTGTACGACAGTATACGAGCGACATTGTACGACAGTATACGGGCGGCATTGTACGACAGTATACGGGCGATATTGTACGACAGTATACGAGCGACGTTGTACGACAGTATATGAGCGACATTGTACGACAGTATACGGGCGACATTGTACGACAGTATACGGGCGGCATTGTACGACAGTATACGGGCGACATTGTACGACAGTATACGAACGACGTTGTACGACAGTATATGAGCGACATTGTACGACAGTATACGAGCGACATTGTACGACAGTATACGGGCGGCATTGTACGACAGTATACGGGCGACATTGTACGACAGTATACGAGCGACGTTGTACGACAGTATATGAGCGACATTGTACGATAGTATACGAGCGACATTGTACGACAGTATACGAGCGACATTGTACGACAGTATACGGGCGACATTGTACGACAGTATACGGGCGGCATTGTACGACAGTATACGGGCGACATTGTACGACAGTATACGGGCGACATTGTACGACAGTATACGGGCGACATTGTACGACAATATACGGGCGGCATTGTACGACAGTATACGGGCGACATTGTACGACAGTATACGGGCGACATTGTACGACAGTATACGGGCGACATTGTACGACAGTATACGGGCGACATTGTACGACAGTATACGAGCGACATTGTACGACAGTATACGAGCGACATTGTACGACAGTATACGGGCGACATTGTACGACAGTATACGGGCGACATTGTAAGACAGTATACGAGCGACATTGTACTACAGTATACGGGCGACATTGTACGACAGTATACGGGCGACATTGTACGACAGTATACGGGCGACATTGTACGACAGTAAACGGGCGACATTGTACGACAGTAAACGAGCGACATTGTACGACAGTATACGGGCGACATTGTAAGACAGTATACGAGCGACATTGTACGACAGTATACGAGCGACATTGTGTCAGGCAACATTTTGCTGAACGATATTGAGCAGAAATTGATATCCACGACATTCAGTTGAAAATTATAATTGTAGCTACTTTTTCATGTTTGATTGGTCAAAAGGAGCAAAAAGTCGTTTTCCTCGGTTCGTTGTCGAAATTTCTGTCAAAATAATAATATGATTAAAAACATCTATATAATATACGATAAATCGGTTCCCTGGATCATTGGATCTGGATTTCAAGGGAACGTACGCAATTCGGCAAAATGACACTTAATTAGCTTCTCAATACTATCTTCAGCAAACCGATGACCTTACTTGTTAACGGATTAATTTGATTCCAGTTTCATCTTTGGAGTCGGAGATTTTGAGTTCTGGCCAAGTATGCACAAAGTTAACGAATTCGATGAAAATCCTAGATGTCAATTTCCCTATAAATGCCGCTCGACTAAATGTTCGCGGTAAGATAACAAATTTATTATTTTATACAAAACAGCAACTTACCGTCTTGTCTATAACACCTAAATTGAGTTCATGAAATATTAAAATTCACATTGTTTAAAAGAACTGTTGGCTTTTGATGTAAATTGACTGGCTTAAACACATAACCAGCACTTTGAATCGGTCTTCTAATCTCACCGGTATTTTCACGGAACGATGTGTGATCAGTATTTTTGACGGACTGTATGTATGTATAAATGAAAAAAAAACACAATTTTTCTATGGGATTTTCCATTGACTTTTAAATCCAACTGATAACTCGTTTTTAGTTTCAATATCTAAGCACTTTACGTCCCATCAGTTCGATTCCACAGTTACAGATTTGGTGTTTTGTTACTTGTAAACAATTTCAAGTGAGAACTGACTGAAAAAAAACTGTTATTAAATTCACTCTTTCATATTTGTTGTCTTTGTTTATGTTTAAATAAGGGAAGGTAAGCTGGAAAGGTAAGGCATAATGAATTAAAAGAGACATGGCCTGTTTGAAAGAATACCCGAGGGACAGTCCTAATTATTTGTTTCCCATGATGTGGAACCCCTTGAGGTGTGAAGGACGATGGAGGTCCATGGCGCGTCTTCTGCTGTACCAATGTTTCGGGGGGCGGGGGGAGGTGTTGTAGCAAAATAAAAAATAAAAACAAACATAGCCTTGTTAGTCATCCCTTTTTAATTTTTTTTTAAATTTGACCCGGTCGGGGGGAGGTGTTGTTGCAAAATAAAAAATAAAAATAAACATAGCCTTGTTACTCATCCCTTTTTTTAAAATTTGACCCGGCCGGAGATCATTTCTTTTACTTTATTCCTTGCAAAAATTTGACCCGGCCGATAACGGGATATTTTTATTATTGAAAATTGCTCTGCCACCGCAATGGTCAATATTCTAGTTTCTCTATTCGCGTGTGAATTTTTTTTTTGTCAGTGATTCCACTTGTGGTGCTATCACTATAGCTGCTTGTTGTCCGTGCTGGTGTGAGGACAGGTCCATGGGAATAGCCGGTTGCGTCCTCTGTGTTTAGGACTGGTACGGGGTCAGGACCATGGTAGCAGCTGACTGCGTGTGCTGTGTATAGCCCGGGTGTGCGGCCAGGATGTTGGCAGTAGCTGGCTGCGTGTAAAGTTGCTGCTGTTACATCTTCTCACGTATATAGTTGCCGCCCACGAATATCACGCCCTTGCAGTACGCTGTTCTAGCTACAGGGGGTCGGTGGTTAAAATCCGACATCGGAAAAACTCGAATATCTCAAATCGGAAGGGGGTCCAAAATCCATGGTCAGATACCTTACAAAGTAAGACAAATAACCACAACCGTCTGATAAGATATTCCTACGCCACAATGCCAGCCGGAAAGTAATGAATGCAATTCCTGTATCTTATCAGCCTATAACGGCTCCAGAGTATAAGAGCAAAGAGTCCCTTTGGGAGGGGAGGGGGGCGGGGCACTTGGAAGTATATGTGCGTATCAAAGAAAAAAAACGCGGAGAAAGGGGGGTAATTCTGAGGCCAGTCGCGGTCCTCGTGGAGTGCCAATTGCGTTAAAAACGCGTTTCCAATAAAAAAGTTTTTTTTCAGAACGTCATTGGTTAAAAAGACAGTATTATTTCACACTTAGCATCGTGGACAAGCATGTTTACCAATTTGTATTGGAATGCACCCCTCCTCCCCCACCCCAGACACACACCCGGCGAAAGAGTGAAAGCTAAATTTATTTATTTCTGATAATAGAAATTCACGAATTAAATGGTGATTAGTGGTATCTCCCATAATTTGCATTACAACGAAAGATAACGCCTAGCAGTTTGGAAAAGAATCTGATTTTAAAACCGTGAAGTGCTGCAGTCTATATCTGCCTCTTGTCGGATTGTTACTCATAATGAGCTGTAATGTAAGTCAGACATCGGGGGAATGAGTCCACAGACTGGGGGAATGTTACAGCGCGTTATCCACACTCCCTCCTTGTCGCGGTACGTTCTGTTTAGTGCCCGTCTACCGCTACTCAGCTCGGCTATGGTTTGATCCACCATCACATGTGACTGGGTTCCCTCCAAATCCGGCTTCTCTGGATACATTGTATCGCCTGAAGGAAAGGGTATTATAAATAACTGAAATCCGGGACACCTTATGATCACTTAAGACGTCTGCTGCGATGGGCACAAGACTAAACCCTCTCCCTCCCCACCCCCACCGCAAAATACCTTATGATCAGCTTAAGGCATATCACATTCTGCCCCATCCACTCTTCCAACAACCATCTTTATCTATAGCATTCTCTCCCGCAACCACCCTCATCTACAAAACTCTCTTCCTGCAACCATCCTTATCTACAAACATTCTCCTCCCACAACCATCCTAATCTACAATCATCCTTATCTACTACACTCTCTTCCCACAACCATCCTTCCCTATAACATTCTATTCTCACAACCCTGCTTATATATAGCATTTTCTACCCACAACCCGGCTTATCTATAGCGTTCTCTTCCCGCAACCGTCCTTATGTACAGCATTTTCTGTATTATTTCAGTATTATTTCACACTTAGCATCGTGGACAAGCATGTTTACCAATTTGTATTGGAATGCACCCCTCCTCCCCCACCCCAGACACACACCCGGCGAAAGAGTGAAAGCTAAATTTATTTATTTCTGATAATAGAAATTCACGAATTAAATGGTGATTAGTGGTATCTCCCATAATTTGCATTACAACGAAAGATAACGCCTAGCAGTTTGGAAAAGAATCTGATTTTAAAACCGTGAAGTGCTGCAGTCTATATCTGCCTCTTGTCGGATTGTTACTCATAATGAGCTGTAATGTAAGTCAGACATCGGGGGAATGAGTCCACAGACTGGGGGAATGTTACAGCGCGTTATCCACACTCCCTCCTTGTCGCGGTACGTTCTGTTTAGTGCCCGTCTACCGCTACTCAGCTCGGCTATGGTTTGATCCACCATCACATGTGACTGGGTTCCCTCCAAATCCGGCTTCTCTGGATACATTGTATCGCCTGAAGGAAAGGGTATTATAAATAACTGAAATCCGGGACACCTTATGATCACTTAAGACGTCTGCTGCGATGGGCACAAGACTAAACCCTCTCCCTCCCCACCCCCACCGCAAAATACCTTATGATCAGCTTAAGGCATATCACATTCTGCCCCATCCACTCTTCCAACAACCATCTTTATCTATAGCATTCTCTCCCGCAACCACCCTCATCTACAAAACTCTCTTCCTGCAACCATCCTTATCTACAAACATTCTCCTCCCACAACCATCCTAATCTACAATCATCCTTATCTACTACACTCTCTTCCCACAACCATCCTTCCCTATAACATTCTATTCTCACAACCCTGCTTATATATAGCATTTTCTACCCACAACCCGGCTTATCTATAGCGTTCTCTTCCCGCAACCGTCCTTATGTACAGCATTTTCTGTATTATTTCAGTATTATTTCACACTTAGCATCGTGGACAAGCATGTTTACCAATTTGTATTGGAATGCACCCCTCCTCCCCCACCCCAGACACACACCCGGCGAAAGAGTGAAAGCTAAATTTATTTATTTCTGATAATAGAAATTCACGAATTAAATGGTGATTAGTGGTATCTCCCATAATTTGCATTACAACGAAAGATAACGCCTAGCAGTTTGGAAAAGAATCTGATTTTAAAACCGTGAAGTGCTGCAGTCTATATCTGCCTCTTGTCGGATTGTTACTCATAATGAGCTGTAATGTAAGTCAGACATCGGGGGAATGAGTCCACAGACTGGGGGAATGTTACAGCGCGTTATCCACACTCCCTCCTTGTCGCGGTACGTTCTGTTTAGTGCCCGTCTACCGCTACTCAGCTCGGCTATGGTTTGATCCACCATCACATGTGACTGGGTTCCCTCCAAATCCGGCTTCTCTGGATACATTGTATCGCCTGAAGGAAAGGGTATTATAAATAACTGAAATCCGGGACACCTTATGATCACTTAAGACGTCTGCTGCGATGGGCACAAGACTAAACCCTCTCCCTCCCCACCCCCACCGCAAAATACCTTATGATCAGCTTAAGGCATATCACATTCTGCCCCATCCACTCTTCCAACAACCATCTTTATCTATAGCATTCTCTCCCGCAACCACCCTCATCTACAAAACTCTCTTCCTGCAACCATCCTTATCTACAAACATTCTCCTCCCACAACCATCCTAATCTACAATCATCCTTATCTACTACACTCTCTTCCCACAACCATCCTTCCCTATAACATTCTATTCTCACAACCCTGCTTATATATAGCATTTTCTACCCACAACCCGGCTTATCTATAGCGTTCTCTTCCCGCAACCGTCCTTATGTACAGCATTTTCTCCCCACAACCATCCTTATCTATAAACAGTCTCCTCCCACAACCATCCTTATCTATAGCATTCTCCTATCAGAACCATCCTTATCTACAGCATTCTCTTCCCATAACCATCTTTATGTATACAATTCTATTCCCACAACCATGCTTATATATAGTATTCTTTTCCCCCAACCATCCTTATCTATAGCATTCTCTTCCCACAACCATCCTTATCTACAACATTCTCTTCCCACAATCATCCTTATCTATACTATTCTCTTCCCACAACCATCGTTATCTACAGCATTCTCTTCCCACAACCACCCTTATCTATAGCATTCTCTTCCCACAACCATCCTTATCTATACTATTCTCTTCCCACAACCATCGTTATCTAAAGAATTATTTATATGCGTCGAATGTCGAGCACACGACAGCGCGTCCTTCGCCCGCTGGTCGATCAGATGAGACACATCGTCACCGGCAATAAACAAACGCAGAACTTGAACAAAAATAACTTTGTCTTAAAGCGTTTAAAAAAACTTTACATGAATGTTTCCACCATTCCGCCATGTTTTAAAGGTCCCCACAGCATGCTAGAAGAAGGTCCCCATAAACAGAAAATTGGCGGATCACCAAAAAACGTGAGGGATTAATAGAGGACTAACCGAAGAGTGATCCTTAGAAATTTTTAGAAGGATAGGGATAAATGCCTTGGAGGAGTGGGGCCTGGAAATCATTTGGATAGACACACACACACACACATATGCGCACACACACATACATACAAACGGACACACAGATACATGCATACGGCAACACATACGGACACACACACAGATAGACACGCACACACACATACGGACTCACATATACATACGGGCACACACATATACATGCGCACCCACACGTATAACCATACGGAGATACACATACATATATACGGACACACACACAGATAGAAACACACATACATACATACGGACACACACACATACATACGGACGACGCCAGACTGTCTCTACCAAACCTTTCCGACTAAAACTTCTTACCAACTGGACTGTATCCCTAGAAAACTAGGTCCTTTCATTAAAAAACCAACAAACAAATATACAAACAAAACAGCATGAAATTAGACATTTTCCATGCTAGCTAATAACCACAGAACATCGGGTCTCGGTCATCTTACCGGGTAACAAACTCATAACGCCGTCCTTGCAGAACACAATAACGGGCAAATATCTGACGATCCCCTCCTCTTCTCTTTTCACTGCATAGTCTCTAAAATGCAAAAAAATAATAATAATAAATAAATAAATAAATAAAAGCTGTGTTTTTTTGTTTTTCTTTTCGTTGTCAGGGAAAGTTCTCCTGGCTGTCTGTTTTGTCTTCGGGAGATGGAGGGGGTGGGGGTGGGGATGGGGGTTAGGGGGGAAAACAATAACGTACTTTCAAGTTTACTTCTCAGTTTTATGACGGAGATCAAACCACACAGTTTAGACTGCACTTTCCACTTGTGTTTTTCTGGCAATAACCGGCTGTTTATCGGAAGCTCTGAAAGCCTGTTCAGTATCTAATGCTCAGAGTGTTGGTTTGTTGCGCATTCAATTAAGGTGTTTGAAACTGTGCAAAATTACCCAAACTTAGATTTTTCACGGCTAACGCGAAGTCCTCTTTGCTATCAGTGGATACATTTTATTAGAAATGTTTTATATATATATATATATATATATATATATATATATATATATATATATATATATATATATATATATATATATATATATATTAAGCTCAAGGTTATTTGCAGAATTCTGGTACAACATTTATGTAAAACCTTTTCATCTGAGAAAATCTGGCAAGAACGCTTTACTCACTTTGTCAAAAACTGACTCACGCAAGATTATTTCGGTCTGTGCGTTTGTACAAAATCAAACGATCCCTTGGCTTATCTTACGGGGGGGGGGGGGAATCGTAAAGGGGGTTGGAAAGTAAATCATTACACGGGGGCACTGGTACCCCCTCTGGTACCAACCGGCCCAAAACTATGTCGTTTCGTCGCCTGTTTTTTTTTAGCTGGTACAGTTTCAGTTGGCGAATATTGTGGCCGAAACGAAACTCTGCAGAATTGCAGAAATCCGTTAAAAGTGTTTAAAAAGCCCAGCCTCAGTTATCAAAAAGATAGACAATTTACCAGCATAATTCTTGCGTTATTTGACATTCAGTAGAATGTTACATACAATAGATTTGAACAATGCACCTGCTGAGGGGGGGGGGGGTTATTTTGTGTTTGAGAGTAACGTTGTTGGTACACAGCTTTATTTACCTCAGTTTATCGACGTTTGTGAAGTTTAACATCCTGGACAACTCATAAAGCTGTGGGCCCGAGATGGACATCTTTTGAGCGAAGTGCTGTGCGAGGAATTCTCCAGGACTCTCCCACTGTAACATTCAGGATTACGCACACCCAGTAGGCATTGAAACATTTCATCAACTTCATAAACAACGTGGGGTTTTTAGTGGATTAAAGACATCGAAACAACGTCTACTTTCTGACGTTGATAAATGTCGATAATCCGGAGTCTAAGCAACGTTGCAGAAAAGTTGCAACTGAAAGTCGCAACAACGTCTGTCTTATGTGTTGTATAGATGCAGTGGGAACGACGTTGTGTAGACGTCAGGGAGGTGATCCAGAACGGCGTTGTAGACAGGGACAATCAGAGAGTGCCATGGTCACCGCTCCGTCAAAGTATCTCCATCCTGGGGTCATCCTGAGGTCATCCTGAGGTCATCCGGTAACGCAGGATATCAGCCAACTGAGGCCTATTTTTTTAGAAAGTTTTTCACATCAAGCACAAAAACGTTGTTCACCATGACATTTTATGTCTTCATTTTTGCCATTGCTTTCATTTCCGGTGAGCGATAACATGATGAGGCTAATTGTTTGATTGTAACCTAGGCGTCTCTACAACATCGACTTTCCTACACCTATTCAAAGTTGCACCAAAGACGTTGACTAGATGTCGGGGAAAGTACATCTTTGGTCACGACCAAAAAGCAACGTCTAAAACAACGAGGTTCAGTCATCGGTGAGTCAAAGACGTTCATTGGACATCTTAAAAAATGCTGCTTCGTAGCAACTAAAATACAAGATAGAAAAAAAACAACATGTTTTCGGTCCCGTCCAGCCCCAATGAGACAATAACGAGAGCTAGTTCTGCTCTTTGGAGTCTCATCGACGGCGGCACCCACTGCCAAACAGGCACCGCGCGCACCGCATGGAGGAAATCTCACGAAATTAATACTCGATACAATCTTAGCATTTTCAAATTCCTTTTATTTGGAATACTAATAGTTAACAGTTTGCGTTTTGTTTTTGGCAAACAAACATAAGTGTGCCTTTACAGTGGATCTCTTTCTTAAAAGATTCGATTTTGAGACGTCACGTGATTGATTTCTTCGGAGGGGAAAATATAAGGTAACAAACATAAACGTATTGAAATATAAACTTAAAGAAACGTTTCAAAATATAGAATTAAGAAAATATGAACTTTTGAAAGCTTCAGAAACAAGGCGAAATACCCTCGTCCGAAAGCCTTTTCAGTTTTTGTTGCATGAAACAAATAACCAGGTGGTTGTGCTAAAACCCCCAGTGGCTTCTCGTCAAAATTTATAGGTTCTTCAAATCAAGTTTTGGGTCGAGGCGTTTCCGCATCACGCTTAAACTGCGGAAATAGAATTTCAGAAGACTAATTTTCAGAAATGAAACTGCGAATTATCTGAAGAAGCAAAACGACTGTGTGTATTCATTTTACAGAATTCTATTTTGGTCTCGATTAGATGAACATTCCAAATTTAGATTTTTAATTTTTGTTGACGAGCTGCTGAAGCAATTGTTGATGAACTTTCAGTAGCCTTATTCATAACTTTCAGGTGTGTGTTTTCCTGAAAGGGCGGAGTCATTTAACAAGATGCTTCATTTATTAGGCACATGAAATAAATAAAAGAAAACGATTCGTGTTGTGCTTTCATCAAGAAAACACGGAATGAATTCATCAATTTCAAATGACAGAATTCAAGTGCTATGCTAGAGTCCAGTACCCTGGGAGTGGAGGGGGGCAGGTGGAGGGGGGGGGGGGCGGTTGGAGGGGGGGGGGGTACTTCGTCTTGAAAGGGAGAAGTGTGCAAATACGAAGATAGCGCACGAAATAGGAAAGACCACACTAAAAATTCACTTACTTCGAAAAGACCTTTTCTGTTTTATAAAATGCAACTCAACAAGATCGCTCAAGCTTGGGCAAGGTGAAAGACTAATGCGGGGAAAATGAGGGGGTGGGGGGGGGGGGAGGCGGGCTGCTAATCGAACCAGCTACGGCAGTGCCTCTTACGAACGGAGAGTTGCAGGCGAGGTCTTGGACTCTGCCTTCACTGGCGTAATTGCGCACGTTGCGGAAGGGTGAGGGTGGAGGTTCAACTAGCTTATTTCAAACTCAGAGGAAATAATGAGTTAGAAATTTAAAACTTATGCGGATGACTTTAGGAAACACTGAATGCGTAATTTTTTTCATCGCATGTTCAGTTCTTGACTCTCTCCTCAGTCGCCAGGCTAGGGCCAAAATTACCCTTCTTTTCCCCCGACCAGATAACTAAAATAACAAAAAAAAAAAAAAAGCAAAAAACAAAAAAAAAAAAAAACAAAAAAAAAAAAAACAAAAAAAACAGGTGATCCAGCAGACATAAAAAAATTTCTCAAAATTTCGACGATTTCTGGATGTGAAAAATGAAGGTGATAAGATTATGCATTCGATGGGCCAAGAGAGCCCTTTGCATCGTTACAGTTTTGTACTCGAGCCTGGATCATCAACAGCCAGTGCATTTAACGGTACTTTGTAGAGATAAACGCAAAAGAAACTTCAGCTTATACCGTGTGAACAAAAAAAATAAAACATTAATTGGCTGGAATTCATTGTATGCCGGTATTGTTCAGTTCACGAGTTTTCATTTCACACGAACCCCGGGATCGGACTTCCCCGGAATTAGGACCAGGCCCGCTCCCAAAATACAGAACCCCGCGATCGGACCACCTCAGAATTAGGACCAACCTGATATTAGGGCCACTTTTTCACACAGGGGATTCAATGGGCCAAGAACCTCACAATTAGGACCACCCACCCCTGTATATATGTTTTTTTTATGCTTGTGTACTTGCGTTGAAAACGGGCGGATATTTTTTTGCACAAGTAACAACAGGATTACCCGTAGCACGGTTGTCTCGTGGCCATCCACACGTGCATACGCCGGCATAGCGTCCAGACAACACACATAAAAGAGCGTGTCGAACCTCCTTGGTTTCGCCGGTGGCTCCGACACAGTTTTCATCACAGGTGTCAACCAGTTGCACCATTCTTGTAACGCCCACAAATCAGGGACAAGGTTATTCTGTATACACAGTGTGAGAAACTCGCCCGCGTCTTTATTCACGCGCTTCCTCCACGCGCCTGAGTTCAAATCCTTGCTGCTTAGAATGCTTTGGGATGTGGATTGCACATTCTTGTTTGCAATGGAAGGATCTTTTATTTCCTTTGCCAATAAAACGCCACATTCTTCGAAACATTCGCGTATTGCACAAATTCGAAATGCAATTTCTGCTGGAAAATCATTCCTTCGCACTTCCTTAAAAGCAGGTGCTGGTTGTTTTCTGTTTTTGAATGGCTTCACAACTGTGGCAAAATTTTGCTCAGTGTATCTTTCAAATAACTGAATCCAACGGTTATCAAAATCTGCATCGCTCAATGTTCCGCCTGGGAAAACGTGTTGTTCCGGCATGAAGGAACTGCTGGAACTCCGCTTGAGCAGCAACACCTTGTAATCAAAAGACCGGCTAAATATAGGAGACAGCGTGGTGGGTAATTTAGGTGCACGAGCAGTGCGTGAAATCGGGGTGCGAGCGATCAGGATCACAGTGGCAGCTTCGCGCCAGTATCCACCAACTTTTGTCATAGTGCGCCCTTGAGATGTTTCAGCTTGTGTTCTTGAGTTCACACAGTACCCGTATCAGACAGTTGTTTTGTTCTGATAACAAAACGCGCATATAGGTTGTTTTAATGGCTGCACAGCAACTCTGCAAATATTTGAGTTGCTGTTTTTTAATCACAGATCCCTGCATTTATTAGTGCTTGCAAATGCAGTCTTATATCCCCTGCATACTCCAATGTACAGGGCTGTGCGCCTTCTTACTTTCACACAGACACCATCACAAAACATTCAAGGTTAAAGTTCATAGCATAAATAAACATTCAAGTGTTATACAATGTTGCACCGAATCCGTGCACAGACATCCCGGAGAAACACGCAGTGAAACATAATGGGCTCATACAAACTTTCAAAATCAACAATTTCGTAAACATAATGCACTGCGACTTTTTCGGCAACCCGCTGTGCCGAACTCACAACAGAAATCACCATTTACCTTGCTCGCAAAATAAATAAAAAAAACACTCTACAAATGTTTGTTTTGTTGTGCAAAAAAAACAAACAAACAAACAAAAAACAACAACAACAACAACAACAAAAAGAAAAAGAAAAAAAAACAATATCCATTTTCAAAGCAAATTTATCCATGAAATGTTGGTCTACAACTTGTCTACAATTCTGTAGGATCGTCTATAGACGCCGAAAAACAAGAAAACCCACGTGCGCAACAGCAGCCAGTTTTTGTCAGTGAGCATTGTTTCATTTTTTATTCCAACCCAGCTCGGCATAAGTTCAAATACATCATTTTTGTTCAAGTTGTATATGTCCGTTGTCAGTCAAAGAAAAAAAAGTCGTATACAAACGGGAGTATAACTACAATTTATATTCTTTCACAGTGTAAGGTTTCATAAGATTGTCCCAGTAGTGTTGGGGATCCAGCTCGGGATGGAAGTCAAATTTCATACGATATTTCTAGATTTTTGGTAAAGTCCTGTCAGCCCGTTTTTAGGTGAACATATATAAAGTCATAACCAGATGCACAACTACAATATATATTCTTTCAATGTGCAAGGTTTCAAAAGATCCCCCCTCCCCCCCCCCCCCCAATAGTGTCGGAGAAGAGACGCAACCCAAAATGGAGACAACCAGACCCAGATCCCCACCCATGAGGGTGGGACTTAAAACCTCTTTTTTCCTTGATCCAATGGTTAAAGTGAAGCATAAAATAAGGGCAAACTGACCAAAGTCAAACTTTAAAATTCAAAAACAACATTTTCTCTTTTTTCTCGAATTTTATTTCAGCCGTGTTCAAAACAGAAACAAAATTTACATAACAAAAAGTCAAATATTTTCAACATAAATTCTTTAATGAACCGTTTTTTTATTGGAATAAGAAAAAGATAAAATGAGAACTAACGATTGTGATCGATAGTGTTGATCATGTGTACAAATTAAACAGTTGAGAAACCAACACATGGACGGCTCAGCGTATCACAGCGCTTCCGGATGGGTCTCTCGTCCAACAAATTCACAGTTAAAAACTTATTTTTTATAAAAAAAAGCTCTTTTGCTCCCACTCTCTCTCTCTCTCTCTCTCTCTCTCTCTCTCTCTCTCTCTCTCTCTCTCTCTGACACACACACACTCTGACACACACACCTACACAGATTCCCTCCACTTGTCACCTCTCTATAAATATTTTTGGCAGTCTCACTTCTATGATTCTCAACAGCCTGTTTTACCAAGATATTGTTTTTCTAATTTTAGCATCAGCCCATCAACTCAAACCTAACCCTACTCCATTTCGGTCACTTTGTGTTTGTTCTTATGAATCGTTCGCATGACGTAATCATATTTTATCCACCTTGGATTGCTTCATTTCGAATTTTTTGAGAAAACAACAGCGCAACTTATATCCTTAAAAATGTGTTCATTTGAAGTTCCGCATAACGTATTACCGTTTTTTTTATTACTTTATATAACGATATCGAGTAACAATGGGTGTTACTGAAACTGGCGTTTGTTTTCAGCAATGTTCACCTTGATGAGTACCCAATGAGTACCCAACTAGAAAAGCCGGGGAATAACGAGTCAGCCAATCAATGCTAAATTTTCAATCATCCTGTGTAGAAGTGTTCACGGACTGTATCCTATCCACAATTAGCTGTTCTATCCTCTGTCGTGTGGATACCGCAATCAAGCCCCGACTACTCTGTGAATCCCAGTCCGCGGTGAACCTGGCGGGGGGGGGGGGGGGCTACTAAAGTTTATGGGAATGTTTATTAGATGGGTGGAGTGACAAGGTGCTGCTCGGCAAGCTATAACTGCGGGTTACCAAAACCCACTTCTTCTTGTACCGCATGTAGTTCTTCCGTTAAGCACGAGTCCTGCAGGTTCAGCTGAAAAAAAAAATCAGGCTTCTTTCTGACAAAGGCTTCTGACTGATCATTGCAAAAATCAATAAGTGAGAAAATTTACTGACTTCACCGTATCGAAAGGTGTCACTAACGACCTATAGTTTCATACGAAATGAATTAATCTGCGTTTCATTTATTTTTCTAGTTTTTTTTTTTTATACTATGAGGTGAGTCACGTGCACACCCTACATTAACGGCTTATTTATAGGCCTGCTCGGCCTCCAGCTGCCGGCCCGTGCGCAGGCACACCTTACCTTGACGGCGTATTTATAGGCCTGCTCGGCCTCCAGCTGCCGGCCCGTGCGCAGGCACACCTTACCTTGACGGCGTATTTATAGGCCTGCTCGGCCTCCAGCTGCCGGCCCGTGCGAAGGCACACCTTACCTTGACGGCGTATTTATAGGCCCGTTCGGCCTCCAGCTGCCGTCCCGTGCGCAGGCACACCTTACCTTGACGGCGTATTTATAGGCCTGCTCGGCCTCCAGCTGCCGGCCCGTGCGAAGGCACACCTTACCTTGACGGCGTATTTATAGGCCTGCTCGGCCTCCAGCTGCCGGCCCGTGCGCAGGCACACCTTACCTTGACGGCGTGTTTATAGGCCTGCTCGGCCTCCAGCTGCCGGCCCGTGCGCAGGCACACCTTACCTTGACGGCGTATTTATAGGCCTGCTCGGCCTCTAGCTGCCGGCCCGTGCGCAGACACACCAGCGACAGGTAGGCCCACACTTCCGGGTCAGAATTGTTAAGCACATTGGCCTCGGCCAGCGCGTCTTCGGCCTCCGACAGTTCGCCCAGCTAAAAACCAAATCACGCACAAACATATCAAAATTTACATCCAACAGTACATCTTTTTTTATTTTACTTCTTCTTTCAAAACAAGAAGGATATTCCGTACAATGTAGCCCGCCCGTTTTGTTTACATATGGCGGCAGATCCCTCAGTAGCCCTCTCTTTATTCTCGTTATTTCATAAACTGCAGATCAAAGTTCTCTCATCTCTTGAGCTAAATTCACCATTTCTCTTTTAAATAAATTACGACTTGCTGGATAATGTTGAATAGAGGTAATTCTTACCCTGTAGCAAGCAATGCCGACGCCGAGCCAGGAGACGCAGGAGGGGGACTTCTTACAGGCCATGAGGAACGTGTTCCTCGCTTCCGTGAACTGCCAACATAACGCCGGAACATTCAGCGGAATGCCGGAACATTCAGCGGAATGCCGGAACAGTCAGCGAACGCCTCACGAGCCACACCCGCAATCATGCACGTTGCTTAAGGTCTGTGCTTTTATTACTGAAACTATTGTCGCTTACAGGTAAAAAGTGCTCTCTTGAAACTATTTCTTTTTTTCACAAAAAACATCTTTAAAATATTTATAATACATGAACAGAAACAATACCAAAGGAATTTACTGTTTCTTCATATATATATATATATATATATATATATATATATATATATATATATATATATATATATAAATATATATATATATATAGATCTGACTGATTTTTCAGTCTGCGTCATGTTCTAGCGACCCTTGCATTCGTGCACTGACCTTGCTTTCTTGCAGGTATATGGAGGCGAGGCGTAGATAGATGGAGTGCATTTCACTGGCGTCCGCCACAAACGCCAGCGTTCTCTCGTAGCAGTCCTTCGCCACCGCCGTCTCCCCGAGCATGTACTTGACGTGGCCCATCAGCGCCCACGCGTCAGGGTGCTGCAGTAAGCAACCACATCCGGTGTTCATGGCCGGGATTTATTATTGATTTTTTTTTTTGGTATTTTAGAAAAAAGAGGGATAGGCAGAGGCAAATCTGAATTAAAAATACCTCCAATGGTTTCTGAAGCGTTTTAGACTCTGTTTAATTTTACTTATTTATTGGAGCGTCACTTTGTTTATTCCTTTATTTTTCAGTTCTGGCGAAGGCAGAAAAAAATACTGGAAATATCAGGTATATCCCACCCACGATTTCATGACCACCGCAGCACGTCACACTTTACAGCTTGCACGCGTAATTGGACTGGCCTGTGTCCTCCCCCCCCCCCCACACCAATACCCCCCCCCCCCCCAACACCCCAGCAATCAAGCAGCTCCCACACATACGCCACCTGGTGGTCAAACTGTAAGGCTTCTTTAAGCGCCTCCTCAGCCTCCTCCATGGCTCGTTTCTGCAGCTTGAGTCGCGCCAGGCAGATGTAGTACTGGGCGCTCGGTCCTCCCAGTGGGTCCAGCAAGTGGTGGGCGAGCGTGCGCTCAGCGAACTGTACAAACAGCAAGAGTGTGCATCAGGACAGCGCGTCTCTACTGTGGTCAGGGTCAAACGTTACAATGTGAAGCACTTGGATAACAATCACAGAACATCCACTGATCTAACCAACCACAGAACATCCACCGAATTAACCAATCACATAATATCCACAGAATTGACCAATCACAGAACATCCACCGAATTAACCAATCACATAATATCCACAGAATTGACCAATCACAGAACACCCACTGAATTAACCAATCACGGAACATCCACTAAACTGACCAATTACAGAACACCTACAGAATGAACCAATGACATACCGGCATGGCCTTGACCTCCAGCAGGAAGCCTACAATCTGCATGAAGATGCTATTTTCGGGCACGGGGGTGGGCTCCTGGGAGGCGGGTGGCGCCACCTCGTGGTGCGAGTCTTTCTGCGTGTCCTCCGTCGGTGCCTGCGCCAGAGATGGGCTCCTGTTGTGACTCTGGCTTCCGGGTCGTGACAGGTTCTCTGTGCTTTTCATGCGACTCGCTGCATCAATTCAAATAAAAAAAAAACATAATCGGATAGTAAAGCATTACAAAAAAAGAAGATGCATTATATCAATTTTCGTTGTTTCTTTGTACAAAATTTTAAAAATATATATAAATATAATATTACTTTGAGAAGATCATCACTTAACTGACCAATGAAATGACGCGGCAGTGTATGTTATCGAGTATACTTATACAAGAGAATGGCCTCAGTGGCATGGCTGTTGCTTTTAAGGCTGAGGGGGTCTAACGGAATTAATTCCGAGAACTGAGCAGAAAATAAGAGGATTTCAAATAAAAACCACCTGGTGTGTTTACATTTGAAGTGCATGGTGACAGGGTGCAAGCGTTATGTACAACGTGCAGTGAGCAACATGTTTTTTTTTCATAACTTTATCAGCTACAACCGTTAACTGACGCACATTAAGTGCAAGAAAATTGGATACTCAAACTATAACGTATTACATCCACACAGCACCCGGGATTTTCAAAACATAATGTGCATAGCTCTTCCAACACAGTTTTTAAGGGATTACTTGTGCTGTTTCTTTTCAAAAAAAAAAAGCACGTATTAACCAGTTCTTGTACAACAGACAGCTGAGGCAGTGCGTGTTCACATGTATTATCACGTGTTCACATGTATTATCACGTGTTCACATGCATTACCACGTGTATCACCTTTCTTTATTAGTGTTCCGTTCGTGGGGACAAGTTTGGTTTTGTCAACCATCGAAATGGATTTCTTTTTCATTGCAACTAGATCCAACTTAATTGCAATTGAATCTTGAAGCAGCCGGACAGTTAGGAGACAATGAAGAGAGGACTCCATTAAATTTTTGTTTTCAAATTAAAAAATAAACACTGGAAAAACTGCACGTAAAAACAGCGGTAAATAAACCATTTATGAAACATTCGTAGAATATTAACTGTCAGAAAACATTTAAAACATTACCATTTATTAGTATAATCAAAACGCAAGGTCTGCAGATTAAAAGCATTGGAATTAATATAGAATTGACACAACGAAACAGAAGCAACCCTTTGATGATCATCATTAGCTGAGACAAACAAACCCAAACCACATTTTAAATTGAGAATGGAAATGAAAATTGACATTAAATAACGGATACCTGATTTTCTAGCCGAAGGCCTGCGTTCGGCCTTTGATCCAGCCTTAGGCTTGCCATCACTGCCTAGGCTAAGAGGACTCCCCACCTTATGTGCCGACAAACCCTCTGCGGGAACCTCTGTGGTAAGCATAAATGGTGAACAAAGCCATGCACACCTGTGCTGTTCAGGAACCCCAGGGCATCCCCTCCGCGCAGGAATTCCAGGCAATCCCCTCAGTGCAGGAACGCCAGGCAACCTCTTCTGCGCAGGAACGCCAGGCAATCCGCTCTGCACAGGTACGCCAGGCAAACCCCTCTGTACAGGAACGCCGGACAATCCCATTTGTACAGGAACGCCAGGCAATCCCCTAAGCGCAGGAATGCCAGGCAACCTCTTTTGCGCAGGAACGGCTGGCAATCCTCTGTGCAGGAACGCCAGGCAATCCGCTCTGCGCAGGAACGCCAGGCAATTCCCTCAGCGCAGGAACGCCAGGCAATCCTCTCTGCGCAGGAACGCCATGCAATATCCTCAGCGCAGGAACGCCAGACAATCTTCTCTACGCAGGAACGCCAGGCAATCCGCTCTGCCCAGGAACGCCAGGCAATCCGCTCTGCGCAGGAACGCCAGACAATTCCATTTGTACAGGAATGCCAGGCAATCCCCTTCAGTGCAGGAACGCCAGGCAACCCCCTCTGCGCAGGAACGCCAGGCAACCCCCTCTGCGCAGGAACGCCTGGCAATTCCTTCAGTGCAGGAACGCCAGGCAACCCCCTCTGCGCAGGAACGCCAGGCAATCCCCTCAGCAATCAAAGCTTGGGGTAAATTCTCACAACGTTTCTCATCTTCAAATGCTCAAATAGCTATCCCAAGCAAATTTTTGAGTCGTCAGCTGTCTTTTTTCCTCGTGCGTGCGAAACACGCGGTGAAGTAATCCCAAACTTCCATATCTTGATAAAAGCACATTTTAAAGTAATTTAGTATTAATCATATGCTATATTTAAATCGCATGAGTATAATTGTTTAGTAATGCGCGTTTTAGCCAAATAAATACCGCAACTTATTCAATGCCGTTATTCAGCAGTATTTAGTTTCCAATTAAATACTTTCTTTGATGTGATTCAGCAAACGAAAGGCTGTTATTTATAAGCGAGACCGTCATTTATAAGCGAGACCGAGCAAGACCGTAGGACATGACAAGACAGATAGACAGAGAGAGAAACGAAGACAGACACACAGACCGACGGAGACAGAAAGGCAGACACACAGACCGACGGAGACAGAAAGGCAGATAGGTAAAAACACAAAACAAGACACAGAGACGCAGAGACAGAACAAAGGAGGCAGAAGCGCAGATACGAATAAAAAATGATCATTAAAGAGTACAAAAGAAGAAGAAGAAGAAGAAGAAGAAGAAGAAGAAGAAGAAGAAGAAGAAGAAGAAGAAGAAGAAGAAGAAGAAGAAGAAGAAGAAGAAGCAAAAGTAGTGCTTAACGAATCAAAAAAATAAATGCTGCGAATCATTTTGCCTAATTTTTCACGAATGTTAGCTGAGACGACGTGACCACAAATGCTTCATAAACTCTCCTGTCACACGAGCAGCATGTCACACGGGCAGCATGTCACACGGACAGCATGTCACTGTCACGTTAAATGGGTTAGTTTTTAGTGAATTATTTTAGCAACTAAAAACTATGGTTTTGTTCTTGTAAGTTTACAGGCAACAGCGGCTAATTATTTATCACCATCACTAATTCTCTAACTGCTAAAAAATTGTAATTAGTCCTACAGCATTTTTTTTGAATGAAAGTATTTCTGTGATTGAGTGTTCTTGCTATAGCACGATCCTGTAAGTAATATTATAATAGCACAGCATGTTTCACATTTCTAATTTACCAAGTTGAACACACTCTATGTTGACATATCTAGCGATGGGAACAGTACGAGGCCATTTCCGGCTATTTATTTACGAAGCTGAAAATATACACTGCGTAAATACCGCGAAAATATACAAAAAAGAAGAATTTATCCTGGCAAGTGAACACCCCCGCCCCCATCCCCCACCATGACTCAGTCTCCACCCCCCCCCCCCCCTCCCCGATTATCTAGCCTCAAAGATAAGATACGCGGATTGCTTAAATGATAGGTCAACAGAAGTGTGCAAATGCAAAGGAAAAAAAACTAAATAAGCGAGAGGGAAATAAAATGAAGACAGTTGAAACCGTCTATGACGACCGCCGCCGTACCCGTTTCATCACCGGCCTGCACGCCCTGGTCTTCCTTCCTCTCCTCTGACTCGGGGATCGTCTCAACAGGTGGCGTCGGGTGTGGCGCCTCTTGCGGCTTCTGCTGCAGCGCCTCCCTGGCGGCGCGCGCCTCTTTGGCCGCCAGCGCCGCCTCGGCCACGTTCAGCTTGTTGGCCTCCAGTAGCGCCATCTCTGTGCCGATCTCGTTGCCGATGCCGTCGTAAAATAAACCTGGTGTCAAAAAAAAAAAAAAAAAATGTAGCCACCAATGCCAGCATCAGTAAAACCTTCACATTCAACAATTAGTCCAGTTTGCACTTTTCTAAATCTACCTGTCTCGTACCAATTCTTTCGCAATAGCCCCATAGGCTGCGAAACACATCAATATGTGAAGGACTCACTTTGTCCAAGCAAAAATCTTTGTTTTATAACTCATACAAGCTCGACATTTACTACGCACCTGCGTAACTTTATATGCAGGTTTCAATAATCTTTCGAAAATATTCAAGTTGTTTTCCGCGAAGTTCGACAATCAATATGCGCAATATCCGGAATCTGACGTCACACCAGGAGAGGCCCTACTAAGGAGTCACCCACCCAACATATATTGTACATATCCGGAATCTGACGTCACTCCGGAAATGACCCTCGTAACGAGTCACCCACCTAACATAGTCCAGGCGAGAATACTCTTGGGCTGGAATGACGTGGCGGCTTCGAAGAAGGTCTCGGCCTTGTCGTGTTTGTCCTGCATATTACACACCACGCCGTACAGGATCAGCCTGCAACATGGATCGTATCTTAATCCTGCTGTTAAATTGGGGGTTGGGGCAGTGGACAGGAAGAGGGGGGGGGGGGGGGGATAGGTCAATAAAAATCTCAAGAAGCATCAATTTTTTTTTATTTCAATTAAGTGACAATTTCCACATGACGTCACAATTGGATTATGGTCATTTCTAAGGATGAGAGCAGTACCAAGGGCAGAGGGGCGTGACCATTTCAGGGGTAGGAGGGGGAGGGGGGAGGGGGGAGGGGGGAATGTAGCGTCCAGCGATGCTCACCCGTGCAGATGGCGCTGGTCGATGGACACGCATTCTCTGAAGCACTCTTCTGCTTTCGTCAAGTCGTTGATGTAGAGACAGAACGTGCCGTAATCCAGCCAATTATCTGCGTCATTCTTGTCACGTGCTATTCGCTAATATGCAAATGAGGAGAAAAACAGCAGGCCTAAGTATAAGACTGCAAATATGCAATGCCAACTCCTACATAGTCGCAGTTTTATTTTTTAAAGTTTAATAAATAAACAACAAATACTCCATAGCGAAAATCCTCCAAGTGGCGAAAAGCTGACTTACAATGAAGACATCAGGATGGCCACTGCTTCCTCAATGTTCACCTAACATGAATGTTCATCTCAGATCACTGGTCATCTCAAATCAATGTACATCTCACATCAATGTTCCTCTCACATAAATGTTCATCTTACATCAATATTCATCTCACACCGATGCTCATCTAACATTGATGTTCACCACACACCAGTGTTCATCTCACACCACTGTTCATCGTACACCAGTGTTCATCTCACATCAATGTTCCTCTCACATAAATGTTCATCTCACATCAATGTTCCTCTCACATCAACTTACACCTCACATCAGTGTTCACATCACTTCAAATTCAAGAGAAAACATGTTTACCTCTTGGTAGTACTTGGAGGCCAACTCGAAGTTGCCATTGACCTCAGCTTCTCGGGCGAAGTGCTTCAGCTGCGCCGAGTCGGTGAGGGGTTCTGACAGCGGGGTCTGGTCCTCCACCTGTAGCACGTTTCTGAGTCCTACGTGCATCTGATCGACCAGGTAGACGTACAGCTCGCTCAGGAAATGCTGCAAGCAATTCACAGCACTGATCATTTGAATACAAGTATGCAAGGGACATTGTGAACAGCTCTGATATAGTTAAGAGAACATTGTCATCACACTAAATCTAAAAAAATATCAATTTGGAAAAAGCAAAGGCTTCGTAATTTGTTCGTACTGCTGGAATAATTTGATTTGGAGGAGGTGTATTTGGTAACAGTATCTGCCATTTTTTTACATATTGTGAAGTCCCGCCGTTTGCAAAGTCCCGCCATTTTGGAGTTCTTACAGGATGAAAATTCAAGCAAAACAGCCTAACATAGGAGCCCCCTCAAAACACTGAGCTCAAGTGCCTCACTAAAAAGTTCGAAAGCAATCCCATGATAACTCGCACTTTCAAAATAGATATAAAAAAACTGTAAAAAAAGCTACCATTTTACATTTCTTCTCAAGGATGGCCCCCCCAAAAAAAGGCATGGGCATCTCTACTTGCTATAACTAGCGCACTAATGTACCAGTGCGTTTTGTACGCGTACATGGCATCCATGAATTAAGTG
>OX457024.1:10899711-11068486 GCA_949752745.1 Protula sp. h YS-2021 | reverse complement strand
AGTGACGTAACTAACCTGCAGCTCATCTTTGTCCTGGAAGTTGGTCGTCCTCAGGTATTTTTCACGCACGATTTTCACGACGGCATGTTTTAACTGTTCCTTGAATGCGAAATACTTGCCGCTTGTATTGAGGTGATAAATCAGCTTCTGTTTCCTGCCAAGGAAAAAAGCGACATCTGTCAGCAAACGACGCCTGTATGCTCTCCAAATCACGACTGTATGCGCTCCACACACGTGACTGTATGCGCTCCACACACACGACTGTATGTGCTCCACACACACGACTGTACGTGCTCCACACACACGACTGTATGTGCTCCGCACACACGACTGTACGTGCTCCACACACACGACTGTATGCACTCCACACACAAGCCTGTATGCGCTCCACACACACGAATGTATGCGCTCCACACACCCGACTGTATGCACTCCAAATCGAGACTGTATGCGCTCCACAAAAACACGACTGTATGCGCTCCACACACCTGACTGTATGCCCTCCACACACGTGACTGTATGCACTCCACACACGTGACTGTATGCACTCCACACACACGCGACTGGATGTGCTCCACACACTCGACTGTATGCGCTCCACACACGTGAGTGTATTGGGTTCACACACGCGACTGTATGCGCTCCAAATCACGACTGTATGCAATCCAAATCACGACTGTATGCGCTCCAGACACACACGACTGTATGTGCTCCACACACACGTCTCTATGCGCTCCACACACCCGACTCTATGCGCTCCACACACACGACTGTATGCGCTCCATACAAACACGACTGTATGCGCTCCACAAAAACACGACCGTATGCGCTCCAAATCACGACTGTATGCGCTCCACCCCACCACTGTATGCGCTCTACACACACGACTGTATGCGCTCCACACACACGACTTTATGCGTTCATCACACACATACGACTGCATGGGTTCCACATACACGACCGTATGTGCTCCACACATACGACTGTATGCCCTCCATACACAGACACACAATTCTAAGCGCTCCACACACACGGCCGTATGCGCTCCACACATGCGACTTCAGAGTCCTTAAGATGTTGTTTATGCAAATTAAAAATGACGTCATCAGAAGGGGTTTCGTGGCAGAAAATTCTCATGGAAAGACAATGGGTAGCGTCACAACTAATGTTTGATATAATGGAGTATTTTAATATCCAGCAAGTAATCGTGATGCAGTTATAAGAAGAAATAATTACTTCCCTATGGATTTTTTTTAAACATTTTAACCTCAATTATTTGTAACAGTATTACCTCGCATTTCTTATTCTTAACAAAAAAGAATAAATAATAACAATTATAGAACTGGTTTGATGCAGCCATCTCCTTGTTAACATCAGTGCTTTATCAGTAAGACCAAGCCACCTCCTCGTTGACATCAGTGATTTATCAGTAAGACCCAGCAACATCCTCGTTAACATCAGTGATTTATCAGTAAGACGAAGCAACCTCCTTGTCGACATCAGTGATTTATCAGTAAGACCCAGCCACCTCCTTGCTAACATCAGTGATTTATCAGTAAGACCCAGCCACCTCCTTGTAAACATCAGTGATTTATCAGTAAGACCCAGCCACCTCCTTGTAAACATCAGTGATTTATCAGTAAGACCCAGCCACCTCCTTGTAAACATCAGTGATTTATCAGTAAGACCCAGCCACCTCCTTGTAAACATCAGTGATTTATCAGTAAGACCCAGCCACCTCCTAGCTAACATCAGTGATTTATCAGTAAGACCCAGCCAGCTCCTTGCTAACATCAGTGATTTATCAGTAAGACCCAGCCACCTCCTTGTAAACATCAGTGATTTATCAGTAAGACCCAACCAGTTCCTTGTAAACATCAGTGATTTATCAGTAAGACCCAACCAGCTCCTTGTAAACATCAGTAATTTATCAGTAAGACCCAGCCACCTCCTAGCTAACATCAGTGATTTATCAGTAAGACCCAGCCACCTCCTTGCTAACATCAGTGATTTATCAGTAAGACCCAGCCACCGCCTTGTTAACATCAGTGATTTATCAGTAAGACCCAGCCACCTCCTTGCTAACATCAGTGATTTATCAGTAAGACCCAGCCACCTCCTTGTTAACATCAGTCATTTATCAGTAAGACAAAGCGTGAGCGGGTCTTACCTGTCTTCCATGCCTTCCTGAGTATTCGATAACTCTCCCGCTGACAACGCGTCTCCAAAACTATCCCTGTCAATGGTAAAAAAAAAAACACTTCAAACATCTGCTTAAAAATATCATCGTAAGGCGGGGGGGGGGGGGGGGAGGAGGCAGGTATCTTATCCCCGATATCTCACACAATTCAAACTGCCATTCAGATCTTCCCACTTTTAACGCCGATACTGATAAATAAAAAAAAACGTTCAGGTGCAGCGTCATTCTGAAAAAGATTGATCCTCTTTGTCACGTCGGCAAGCTCCCACCAAATTCGCGTCTTTCTTTTTCTATTTTATTTTTTTTAATTTTGTTTATTTATTTTTACATTTAATTTTAACATAAATAATTATGATATACATGGATAGTCCACGTAATATTAGAGTCAACGAAGTCATTTGAAAACTAACCGAAATTCGTCCAAAATTAAGTTGGCCACAACTCCAACTTGGCTATGGAAATCGGCGACAGCCTAAAAACATATATAAAATAAGACAAAAAGAGCACTTAGAAAGACAAGAAAGTGTAAACAAACAGATCCCCAGATATTGCTGCCGCCGTATTCACAAAAGCTAATTATCCAGTCAACACGAAGCAAGATCGCTTAATTTTGTGACATGCGCACGCAACTTTTGGAATATATACCCAGATTTGCCTCTTTTTTTTAACATAATAATAATCTCACTCCTAACCCGCTCCCCCCCCCCCCGCCACTCCGCCCCCCCCCCCCGCTCCACCCCCACCGCCCACTCCCGACTCTTTTTTTCATAGCTAGCAATCAGTTACATAAACCCTTTTTCCAAAAACCCTTCGAGCGCATTTGGACAATGGAGCAGAAAGAAATAGCAGAAAAGGGGGTCGGGCCAACCAGTGAAGAACATAAACATAGAGCACTCGCCCTCTGAGCCCCGTCTGTACGCTTCGGGAACATGGGTCGTGGCGGGATGTATTCAGCAACTCTGAAAAAAAGATAAATAACTGATCAATGTCAAAGGCAGTGGCAGCAATTACACACTTGTTTAGTCTCGTTATTTTATTCCCAAAGCCTCCTAATTTTGCTCTCATGATTCTTACTTTTGTTTACAGGCATCATAATTCTATTTACTACACCTCACAGTTTTGTTTGAAAAGCTTCGCAACTTGTTTATAAGTCTGGTAATTTGTTTACAAGCCTCGCAGTTTGGTTACAGACCTCGTAACTTGTTTATTAGTGTGACAATTTGTTTATACGCTTCGTAGTTTTGTTTATAGACCTTTCAACTTGTTTATAAGTGTGGCAACTTGTTTACACGCCTTGTGCTTTTGTTTACACGCCTCGCTTTTACGGTTATACGACTCGTATATCAAACCTTCACAGTCACAATTTTGAAGGGGGTTTTTGTCTGAAAACAGTGCCAAGTCGAACCTTTTGGCGAGTTCCTCCGGGGGTCTCTTCGGCACCAGAGGCCGCTGTAAGTTAATCTCTACGATGGCGTACGATTTGGCTTCCACGAATTGCTGGCCTTCGGCATTGATTACTTCCGGTTGGCCCTCACTTCCGGTGTCGGAAGCTTTCACACCTGACGGCTGATTACCCACAATAAAACATTAACAACTTATGTATTTGCATATTGTTTAATGCTTTTAATTTTAAGTAACTTTAAAACTAAACAAAGATCAAATCTGTTAGGTAAAACTTGCTATCTTCATACTTTGTGAGGTGAGTTTCAGGTGATATAAAGGTATCCAAATACCTCCCCTTCCCACCTCCCTCACCCCCTTTCTACTTCAATCTTACTGGAAAATCTTGCACCAAAGTATGATTGCAGCAAAAATGCTGATTTTTTTTTCAGTGTCAGTTTCAAAAATGAAAACTTACTCACCCACATAAATAATGCACAACATATTTGCGAAAAATAAATAAAAAAAATAAATAAAAACATCAACGTTATCGGTCGGCACTTCAAAAATTAAATTCAAATAAAAGTCACCCGAAGGTATTAACAGCAACAGACCACACAGTTTATAGTGGACATCTATGTATTTTTACACCTTCATTTTTTTTTCATCGATTATTCCAGCTTAAAAGGCTACCATGGTCGACCATAGTTGCCAGGATACCTTGTAAAATTATGATTTTAGACTTTTAAAGATGGTTCTTTTATTATGTATTACAGGGTTTATTTATATCTGAATGAAGACATCTCAACCCTTGACATTTACAAGGCCGTGCGCTGCTCTCAAAATTTCGCCACTGGACTGCATCGTAAAAAAAATATGTTACAGATTCAAAAAATGGTAATTTAAAACTCATTATTAAAATCTGAACGCGCAGGATTTTATGTGTCTTTCTGTAAGCACGAAATCAGCAGTACTGTTCATATCCATGCTTTCGTTTCGATCGATTTAGTCGACAATATAAGTAAGACAGCTTTGGGGCACGTGGGTGGGGAGGGGTGGGGTGCCACCAATGTACACGCAGGACGCGTTAGAGCAAAGTACAGCTTCCATAATGCGAGTCAACACATACATAGAGGGACTATCTCAAAAACTGACAACCAAAAAAAAAAAAAAAAATGACCAGCAACATTAAGGTTAATGTGGTTAGTCTATACAAAGCGGTCTGTTAGCCAACAAGCCTTGTCTTTACGACTCCATAACCCGCGAAAATGCTTATACAAGATCTAGTGTGGAGAAAACCGCTACCAATACAACATCAGCAATGCAAAATTTAATAAAACGTAAGCAGACGGTTAAAGCGTTCGACGTTTATAAGTGTTATACAGACAGGTCTAATTCTGGCAACGATTTTTTAAATTGGAAATCTCTTCAAATACAACTATGCCCATGCCATGTAAAAACCCGTGTAGATAAACCTCGTGCATTGTGCAACGTTTTCTTTTTTTTTAAATTTATCTTGAAAAGTGTAACAGTTTTAAGCCAATTTCTAGCAAGCCATGGAATTTTATTGTGTGTTTAACAAGCTTATTGTGGGTATGGGTGGAAAGGGGCGATGGACGGGAGGCGGGGAAGGGGGAGGCGGGGGAGGGGGGGAGGCGGGGGAGGGGGAGGCGGGGGAGAGGGCAGGCGGGGGAGGGGAGGCGGGGGACGGGAGGCGGGGGGAGGGGCAGGGATCGACATAAAATTTATCATCTGAAAAAAAAACGCACTGTGAAAGAACCTTAGAAAAACGGAGCGGACAAAAATTTACCACGAACCATCGATGAATTTTCCATAGCAAATTACAGACGAAGGGGTTGTGGGAGATGTCGGTTCATGGGATATTGTAGGGAAAAACATCCCTTGTGTGCCAGTCACAAAGTACATTCCCATACACAAGCATGCAGCATGCTGTCACAGTCTAACTACACCTTGTTAACTTCCCTTCAAAACATGTAAAATTATTATGTTTAAAAAAAAAATACTAATATTTTGCTACTACCCAGAACAAACCAGACCGAAGATTCCAAAACCGCAGGCACACAGAAATACAAAATTCGGGAACGGAAAGGATAACATCTAGAACATTGTTTCGTGTATACAACACATCCTCAGTTATCACCTGACTTTCCGTTACTAGTGGCAAGCCGGGTGGCTGCACCTCGGACATCTTTCTCTTACCCTGGAGATTGCGTATTTGTAGGTATATATATATATATATCTATATGCATATATGAAAGCTTTATTTTACCTGTCATTGTAAACTCGTCGTCTGAGATCGAAATAGTGAACTACTTAAGGGCTGAACGATGTGACGTAATTGCTAGCCGATTATTCGCTTAACAATTGAAAGCAATTATGAACCGAATAATCGCATAACAATTTTGGTCATTCTTCTTCAAATTTATATCAACCACTTGATTCTCTGAACCAAAATTTTGCACGTTACTAATTGTGCAAAAAAAGGGGCAGATTTAGAAGTAATCATGAAGGGCACATAAAGACTCGCCAACGGTGTCTGTCAGTTCTTTAATGTCAACCAGTGGGGGTTAATTCAAAATGGTTGGATTTCTCCAGAAGTCAGTGCAGAATTAGAAAAAAAGAACCACGGCACAACTAAAGCGATAAAGTACGAACATGAATTAGCGAGCCGCTACCGCACTGCAACTTTCAAGTATTTTATGCACAGTGACTGTCAAGCTTCATCGCTATCAAAACTTCAAATCTATATCTGAATATCTATTTTTTTGGTGATATTGTCAATCACACACCGAATAAAAGTTTGTTTCGTACTTTTTAAAAATTCTGTTCATGAATGAGAACATGGTTTTATTTTAATTAATTAAAAAAAACATTGTCAGGCGTGATTACAGATTATTTGCGCCGTGGTTATATATTAGTCTACTCATGATCAAACCAAACAACTTAAAAGAGAGAAAAAAATTAATTCTTTATGTCATCTTTCTACATCTATATATATTTTATGCGTCATTTATTGCAACAAAGATCAAACAATTACTTCTTCTCGTCTCGTCTTCGACTCTAAAGTAAGCTTTCTGCTTTTGTTTATACAGCGAAAAGTGAACACAAAAGATAACTGTATTTGGTGTGAAGCATTAATGCTGTAACTTCTACAAGCATCTCATTTACAATGACGCACCCCAAGCTTACTAAAAGACTAAAAATAGCAATACGCATAAGAATATCACGCTCATTTTTTTTAAAGGTGATAAGACTTCATTTATTTACTTTTGTTGTTGTTGTTTTATTGAGAAGAGTGAAAAGTGTTAAAAAAAAAGCGTGCGACATTTACCTGGCTACCTACCCCTTTCTTCACGTCTTTCTTGCCATCGTCTTTGCCCCTCCCGGGCTTGGGGAAAGGCGAGCCTCCGGTTCTGTTGAGGATGCCGTTAGCGATACGGACGGCCTCGTCCGCCACCGAAGCTTTCCTGTCAGTCTGTCACAAAAAATGGTCATATATGTCATCAAAAGCTGCATCAACGCTTCAAGATTTCCTGACCTGGCTGTGTCGATTGCCCATAGGGCGTTAAAACCTGATTTTTGTAAAGCAGTGTGCGGGCGTTTCACAGGGCAGGTGGCAGTTTAAGTTCAAATTTCTCCGGCGTACTTTCTCTGTTTACTTAAAGGCTCATTCTTAATAATAATAATAATAATAATAATAATAATAATAATAATAATAATAATAATAATAATAATAATTACAAGAAGAAGAAGAAGAAGAAAAATAATAATAATAAATAAGCTGCAATGGGTCTGTAAAAACACAGTACTTGATAACAAAACAGACAAAATTATTAAGACATCTGGATATCGGAGCTAAACAACTTAATCAGTCGGTGGCCCCGAAGGACGAACCTTTTCGGCGAGATCCTGCTCGGTGTAGGCGAACACCTTGTAGGCGCCGCGTATGCGCTTGACGCCCGGGTACAGCAGCGGCGCCAGGTTGAGGTAGACGACGCCGTGGAAGGAGACGTGCGAGTCGTCCTCCTTGCCCTTGGCCCCCTTGCCGCCGGCGGCCTGCGGCGTACGCACCACCTCGACGGGCCAGTAGCGAGTTTTGGCGATCTTCTCTTGTAAACTGTAGGCAAAGATGGTGATTATTAAAATAACAGGAAACCAGTATAGTGGGACGCAAAAGTGTTGATTATATCACAATATAATTACAACGGTAGCCAACAATAAAAGGAATGTGTCAAAACCAATAAAGATGAGACTGCAGCCAATGTAGCGCGTGTGGAGAGTGGAATTGTCAATACTGGCAAAGCATCATTTGGAAAATTCAAAGATGAACGACACCTTTATAACTGAAAAGCAGAACTTTCTACGCAAGGTGTGCATTAAAATATTTTCATCTATATAAAGTGTGCAGTCTGCCTGAAATGATATTTGCCTTGTAACATTACTTTTCTGTCAGTTGGCGACCATTCGTAGTTAGACGACCCACTCCTGGCGTTAATGCCAACACCATGTAAATCAGTTTACCTTCTGCAGGCACCAGGATCCAGGTACGTTCTTCTTTCAATGTTCCACGTGACTCTGTTTTTGTCCGTCTCTGACGTAGTCCTGTGATCCCTGTCCTCTTTGGACTTCAGATCCCCATCTTCATCGTCTATGCTGTCGCCAGACACCATTCTGTTTCAAAGTAAAATGTCATTCTCAAACCCATCGTATTCTGTTGGATAAACAGACTGCTAGACACCATTCTGCTCCAAAGTAAAGTACCATTCTCAAACCCATCGTATTTTATTGAATAAACAGACTGTTTCAACAAAGATAAAATTTGACTAAAATTGAAGATGAGTACAAACATTGCAATGCAGGGACCATACAATTAAATGTTTGACTGAAGACAAAATGACACTTCGAATTATTCGTTCTATTTCGGCCTGAGTTTCATCGTATAATTATTTAACACCAGAAAATACATGCACATACAATGCAGACAACATATCAAATGCAGACAGAATATCAAATACAGAAAAGATATCAAATACGGCAACCTGTCCTCGGACAGCATTTGCAAACGCGCCACTTGTGAAATTAAAATCTTTAAATTCTTAATCAATTTAAAAAATCATTAAAATTGAATTAAATCAAACTGGAACAATCTTTTTAATTTATCTGTTCATAAAAAAGAGAAAGTTGAAGCAGTTGTATACTTTTCATGGATGAAGGCGGCATTGCCCTGGGCTCCGGCAGGCACGGCCCAGCGTTTTTGTCTATTGGGAATTTCTTTCTCGACACCAGGTTTGAGGGCTCCACCAGCGAACACCATCGGGTGCTCCCGCTACAACACACGTCATGGCACACGTGGCACTCGTCATGGCACACCTCGTGGCACACGTCATGGCACACCTCGTGGCACACGTCATGGCACATGCCGTGGCACACGTCGTGGTACGCGTCAAGGCACACGTAGTGGCACGCGTCACGACACGCGTCATAGAACACCTCATAGGCACACTTGCCACGCAAAAAAAAAATTCACAGCTTTTCACTGCCGCAAAAACAAAGGCATTTCTGAACAATTCTAGCACATTTTCAAAACGAACATCCTTTTTTAAACATTTCTTGCTTCTTTACGCATTAATTCCCGCACTGCCCGATATTTAGCCAACACCTTCCCCATTCAAAATGCATCGGCAAATAAACTCCCCCATGCCTGCACTTTTTAAGTGGGTTTCATCCTGTTTTAAACAAAGAAAAGACTTGAATATAGCAACCAAAGCCGTTCTCATTTTTACACTGGTATCTCAGTGCAGTATCGCAGAACAGTGAGTTTAATTATTACTATTACAATGATCATTAAATAAAACTAAATATTCATGAACACAAGTCGAAAGGGTTTACAGCTTATAACTTTTTGGGCATTCTATACACTTTAAAACGTAAGAGGAAATAGAATAAAAATAATTACAAATTTAAAAACTTTCCTACATATTCTACACAACGAACCACATCCACCAATATAATTCTACACTAAACGACGATTTGAAGTTAATTAAGAATTTTAATGACTCCGTTAGACAAACAACAAAATATAAAGTGTGCGTGTGTTGCTCATGTTGTGCGGATTACCTGTCCATAGTTATCAATATTCTGATAGTAACCAAACAAATGGCAATTACTGGCATTTCAAACAAAATCTTTTATTTCCTATTATATATTCGATTTATGGTTTTATTATTATAATTATTATTATTATTAAATATTCATTAATTTATAAATACCATATCTACTCAAGCCTTTAGTTGTTGCTTCAATCATCATTATATGAAAAAAATGTGCTTGAAAATTTCGTGTAAATGTTACCCACCATATCTATTGAGCTATATTCTGCTTATAACAATTATTGTTGGCATAAGTTGTTGTTTAAAAAATGATCTAGAAAGTTACACATTATAAGAAAAAATATAAGGAAGGACATGAATCAGGTTGGGGAAGGGGGGGGGTGGGGGAGGGGGGACTTAACAGGTCTGTAGTCGTAATATGTTAGCACCCGCAAACGAGGGAGAGGCGGTTCATCGCTCGATGACAGCTCGGCCCAAAGCGGGTTTGTCACAAGCCAGACACCTCCCTCCTACCCCCCCCCCCCCCCCCGACCCTGCCCAAAGAACACATACGGCTCAGCCCTCGATGATAGCGCGGCCCAAATCGGGTTTGCTACAAGCAAACCCGCCGCAACCGACTTTCTTCCCTCCCCCGTCTCTCCCCGTCTCCCCTCCACCCCCCCCCCCCCCCCTCCCTTCCACAAATAAACACAGAAACATACATGATTGGACAAATTAACGAGACTATTTCGCAACTTCGCTATGCGTGGAAAATCATTTGGTTATCCCCAAAAACTTATCTCGTAAACTGTATCAACAACAGCGGATTTCTAAAGGTTTATTTCAGACACGCACACCCAAAACAATGACTGTTCCAATTCACACACAACTGCAGCCCAACCATCTTACGCACACTGAAGGCCAGAAATTGAACAATACAGGGCAAGGGAAAAGCCTTACGTCTTTGGTGATGGGCATGGGCAAGGCAGCCGTGTAGTTAAACTGCTGTCCGGAGAGTGTGAAGGAGTCGGGCGGAGAGTAGAGCGACTCCATCGTCAGGCAGATTAAATTTGCCTCCTTTTTCTGCTGTTCAGTCATCAGTGCGTTGTTCACTGATATACACACGTCCATCTCAGGCTAAAAAACACAACATATTCTACATCCTACCCGCCTTGAAAAACAACACCTCATTCTATGTCAAACGGTGTTTTTTTATTATTATTATTTATTTATTTATTTATTTTTTTAATTATTTTTGTAATTCAAAAGAAATCCACAACATTTCGAAGAAGTTAATTCTACAGTACCACGAAAAACAACGCGCGCTTGTTTATGTTACAGTTCGGTAAAACTTGTAAATACTAAATACAGATCCACAACACAAGAGAAAGAAAACTTGCCTTGCACTTTTATTACTTTTGGCACACTGCTCTACACCCCGCTACAGTACAATAGCAACACTACATGCTCATGCCCTTTCAGAAACAGGTGTATAGATGTACAATGTGTATACAATGTCAGCACGACTTACCCTGGGGGCTTCAGGCGGCACGCCCTCTAGCGGAGAACCAGGCAACGGGAATACAGGCAGCGTGTACCGGTGCTTCACCTCATCTGTTTACATACCCAGTGACGTAACAATGTCAACCAATATTTACACATCTTATATGTCGTAAATTCTCAAACTGGCAATTGCAAATTTTACACAACAGAAGATATTTCTAAACTTTCAAAATGGAAACACGTCATCAGCGGTCCCAGAGCTGTGACAAATCCGAACCACAAATTTCATATATACTCTGTGGAGAACTGCAGGTTGTAAATGACTTCACCTTGCAGCAGAGGCAACAGGTCGACGGTGCACTGTCCGAGAATCACCGTCTTCTCTTCCTTCTGCTTCTTCTCCTTCGGTAACACTTCTATCACAGTACCTATATATTCCCAGGAGGGAGGGAGAGACAATGGAGGCATCTCATTCGATGAAAATCCACCCCAAAAATACGTCTCTTTTTACAATAAACCAGTTTACTAAGCCCACAGCTTAAAACCACTGACATCTAGACTCTCCTTAATAATCATGATCGAACAGCAACGCCACTGATAGAAATGAGTAAAATGTGCGTGGGGATCAGTCACCCGGGTGATGCACACAAAGCCGAGGCAAAGGAAAATGCTACAATAAAATAATTATGACAATTTGCTCGCCAATTCGCAAACACTTCGGCCAGCAAATGTGGCAAGCAACCTCAGACCAGAGTCTGTGTTATTGGAACATTCTACATAAATTCTTAGTCATCTACAACTGACTTACAGCATATAGGTTTATTGGCAATTTCTACCAGCGAATGTCCGTCTTCGAATGTGACATTAATGGTTGTATTGTAGTTGATCTCGGCGGGAGCCTCCGGCCCACACTCTACCTTCGGCGACTCACCAAGCGTTTTCTCGCCAAACTCTACCTTCACTAACGTATTCACCACATCTCCGCGCTGTCCACGCTACATAACAACAATAACAATAATATGATGAAGGTAATTTCAATACATACGTATTGAGAAAAACCTTAGTACACATTCATCTAAGAACAAACGTTCTTACGACTAAAACATGCTGGCGCATTTTAACAAGGATGTCCGTGAACATTGTGCCTAGCCGTAAAAGCGAGACTATTACAAACTGAAAGGAGAAACCGACCAATTTTGGTTAAATTTAGATTTAGTAGAAGGCCTCATGGACAACATTGCTATCGAAAAGTAATCGGACAGGATCTGTGGGATGATCAGCATCTCTTGTGTTTCTCTTAAAGCTATCCGTTGATTTCGCCATTTTTTGCGGACCCGACAAGAAAAATACTACAACTCCACCGAAGATCTACCTGGAATCAGGGAAGGAAGGGAAGCAAGAACAGAAAAAAGAAATTAAAGTAGTGTCGACCTTTATATATTCTGTGACAGGCAAAACAATAAATATGGCCTGTAAAACCTATGAAAGGAGACACTGAAGTAGTATGCCTGGACCGGGGCTTGAACTCACAACCTTTCGCTTCGCAGGTGACAACGCAAACCACCGTTTCTATGGCAGGCAGAACTGTAAATAATGCCTGCCAAAGTGATAAAGAGAGACGGTGAAAAAAATTCGCCTTGAGTGGAGCTTGAACTCACGTTCTGTACCGACTTCAGTAAGCAGGAAATAGGAGCACATTGTGATTTCTCTGCAATTTTACCGTTTTTGGCCAATATTTTAGCCAAATCACCAAATACAATATAAACTTGATTCCGAAACTTAAGGGAACATTCCTGTAAAATTTTAATGCAATTGGAATTGGATTTGTAGGTGGCATTTTTTTGTGTTTTCTTTGGCCAAGATGCAATTTTTATGAAATGGCCAAAAAAAAAGTAAATTAAATGAAAATAAAAAAAATCGTTGTGGAAGTTTACAAAGGAAACATTCCTGACAATTTTTTTTAAAAATCGGACAACAAATGTAGCTACAGTAGAATTTTGAAAAAAATGTTTACACACAGACAACGAACGATACCACAAGCGATGAGCATAGCCCACCGACTGTAGTTTGCTGGGCAAAAAACAGATAGTAAGCATTAAAATTCGTTTTTACCATGAGAACACGCATACGAAATACCAGTAAAAGTTCATAACCAATGGAATTCGTAAAACTTATTATGCTATTGCTTATTCATTTATTTAGAAGACAATCGGCAAACTAAATTTAAGCAACTAAACTGTTGTTTCAACCGTCTGAATGTATTATTTAATACGCAATATAGCAAACCGTTGAGTCAAAACAACTGAACTGTACATTCCATTGTTTATTTAGTTAATTACTTACCATCTTTCACATTACAATATATCCAAGATCGCCTAAACATATGATACCCTTTGACTAGAGTCAGCAAATAACAAGTAAGTATTTGTGAAACACACACAGGCCCCAACCGCCCCCCATCCCCCCAAATTCATAGGGGTATAAAGCGATGACGAACAGACGGACGGACACCCCAAACCTATAGGCCCCAATCCTAAGGGTTGGGGCCTAATAACGCACGTTGATAATATCACGACAAGATACACGTACTCACCATGTTACGCACGCGCAGTACTGTGAAGGTGAGTGGCTCGGGAGCACGCACTTGCTGCAGCTCCGAGTCCGTTATGTTTTTACTGCTCATCTTTTATTGTTATATCTGAAAGAAAAAAAGTACAGTTTAACATCGCACCGGACACAGTGTAATGGCATGTTATAATAAAGCTGTTTAAGAGTTTCACTCCTACCTTGAAGCATCTTTGACATCGATTGTTTTTCACTGTTTCAAAGGATATTAAGGGAAATGTTTATTAAATATCAGCGATGTTAATTTTACCATTTTATGCCACATTTATGAAGCATAACCTGTTTGGGCAGTTCACAGCTATCTGCAATTCAGACTAGTAGGCTTTTTCTTAAAGAATTATGGGGCATTATTTTCAACTTGCCAAAGTCTCGAACTCGAGTAATGAATCATTTTGCAATTTTCGATACATTAATTGTTGTGGGCGATACCTCTGCATTCGAACACCAAGGAAAAAATTGACATCTACGACAAGTTCGATTATGGGAACTTATAGGAAGATAGCAAAAGTCATCTGGACAAATCCAGTGGCAGGAAACCGTTTCTTAGAGCTAGTCTGCCTCAGTCCAGATGACGCTTGCGATTTTCCTATGACATGAAGAGTCACAGTTTAAACAAAAGAACTTATCAAGGATGTCAGTTTTGCTAATCTCGGTGCACGACACAGGCCAATGGCATCACATAAATGATTCCATATTTGGGAACGGGGTGTTAGGATATATAAACCCCGCTTATCCCCCATAACAACTGCAAAACCAACCTTTTGGAGCTTCGTCAAAGACGAAAATAATCTCCCATTATTGGGACTGTTTCTGAAAAATTGCGGGCTATCCCCCCCCCCCCCCAATCCCCACTGTTCACTGAAGTGCGGGATTTGGAATCAGAGTGCGGGATCATATTATGGGTATATATATATATATATATATATATATATATATATATTTATTTATTTATTTATATATATATGTAGGTGGACTCAATTCATATATATGCTGTTATTTTATTACAGTCCGAACAATCAATGTCCTGTTTTATCAAATACACAAGGCATATATATACTGTAAGGTTAAAAAGTAATATTCGTAAAAAAAAAGATTACGAAATACGTAAATACGTTATTTATTTTCATAATTTAAAAATCCCGCACTACCCTCACAATTGTGCGCACTGTGCGGGCTCTTTCCAAAAACAGCAGGATTCCCACGCATCCCGTTCAGCAAATACTGCCCTGTATAATTCTTCTCACTGTGCCTTTAAGGAAAGAGGGACCGTGCGCCAAAAAATTCGTGGCTTAGAAATTTGCGATCTATACGTTGATTCGTACTTGGACTTTTTCGAAAGGTTTTTGCATTTCGACGGAATTTGGTTGGGAGAAAAGTATAGAGAAATGACAGTAAAACTGGCAAGAATTAATAAAATTCCATTTTGACAGAAGCATATGTTGTGAAAATATGTGAGTCGCAAGCAGGGCTCGAACTGGAAACCTTTCGCTTCATAAGCGAGCGTGCTAACCACTAAGCCAAAAGCTGCAACTCATGGAAACAGCCAAGCACAAATGAACATGTAGTTACATGTTTGTATATATTCATTTTCACAACACACATTATAGATACCAACTTCACGACATTCTTCCCTGTTGTGTTTTTTCACCACCCATAGCCGCACGTGGCTTTTCACATGCCCTTCTTTCCATTCGTATCAGTGTAACACTACAGTGTTTGAACATCGTACGAATTTCCATATTTTCTCCCGTCCTTTTCTCTTTGGGCCACCCACAGCCGCACGTGGCTACTTTAATCCAATTTTCACACGTGCCCTTCTTGCCATTCGCACCCGCTTTAACGTTGCACGATTATCTACCATGCAACCGCGACAGGAACGTAATCGTACACTTCTGGTACCAATGTTGTGAAGATATGTGAGTCGCAAGCAGGGCTCGAACTGGGAACCTTTCGCTTCATAGCGAGTGTGCTAACCATTAAGCCAAAAGCTGCAACTCATGGTATCAGCCAAGCACAAATGAATATGTAGTTACATGTTTGTATATATTCATTTTCCCAACACACATTATAGATACCAACTTCACGACACATATTAAAGGGGCTGAATAATATGTTAAATAGTTAAAAAAACAAACAAAACAATATCATGGATTTTTAAATTCAAAAGTGTGCAAGTTGAAAGAAAATCAGAATTTTGATATTTTTCCCTGATCTTTTCTTTATAATTTAACCCCAAAAATTCCAGTCGAAATGACACCACCATCGGAAAGATCCGAAAGTACGAACTGGTTCATGGATATTTCAATTGGCGGATCTGTGACCCTTTCTGTCCTCAGAAGATAGAAATGGTTCGCTTGGGCTAGTTTGTAGTTGCTCCCAGTGATCCTAGCCCCACAACTGCCTATCCTCCCTCTGTGGAGATGGGAATCACCTGGAACTAGTTTGCAGTCAAAAGGCATAACTTCTGCACCTTTTATGCTCTGATGTATGTTAGCACCCAGATTTTATAGGGCAAGATTACCCTTACTGTCTCCGCTTAGTTATATGTCCCGGGGAGTTAAAAAAGACCAGCACTGACTACCTGATTTTGCACTTAAAACTTATATGAATAGGAAGACCGCAGGAGTCATCTAGGACTGAAAACTAAGCTTGCTCACAGCACAAAAATTAATCATACCAGTGGGTTTTATTTACTTCCAGCATGGAAACTCCTAATTAATGCTTGTAGAATTAACTGTAGGTACAATGAACGAGTAATCGATCCAAATAATAAGTAAATAAATGCTCTTTTACTTTGAAAACAAACCCCCTAGACGATAAAATAAGATTTCAATTGTTGCTATGGTAAATAACAGACTGACTACTTTTATTTTGACATTTGAGCAGAAATACAGGTTCCAGTTGCAAGGTGCGTTCTACGGTCAACGCACAAATTTTGACGGACTGACTTCGAATCTCCATGGCCACAGTCAATTTGCTTTCGCGTTTCTTTATAGCTTGGCCTGCAGTCCAATTTTCTCCGTCGTATCAGATACTATGTAATCAAGTATATTGTTCTTTCACACGCACAAAAATACGAACCAAAAAGGGCAAATCTAATAACTTGTTTTGCTATCTTTGGTCAAAGATGGCTATTACCAGCCATCTCATCCTTAACTAAAACTAGCAAACGATATACTGTCCTTATACATTATTTATCGATATGTAAAAAGATACATGATGTATATTCAAACCGAGCAAACAACAATTATTTATCTTTATAATGACGATTTTTTATTGCTCTTTTTGCAAGGATGTGAATTAATTTACTGCAATTCAACGATGGACTATTTTGTGGCCCTGTTGCTGGTCGCGCGGGAGGCAAATGCAGTCTCATTCCTTCGACATGTACTCAGTAGCTATATGCATTCCAATCCACAGTGACTCACATGATCAAACTAAACAATCTTCCAGTGTATAGTTTACCCAGTTTCTTCTAAATTTCAGCGTCAATGAAGGCTCTGAGTTAATTTATTTCAATAATGTGCTGAATAACTGGGTGTTTTGTCACCACCATTCACATTTCGTAAAGAACCCAGTATTAAAGCGGAAATAAAAACCAAAAAATAAGAGAAATTAACTCCCGTTTGCTCGACGACAAAGGACAAAACTATTGGCTCAGTCCCTAATATTTAATTTTAGGTTCATCAATTTTCCTAATGTCAAGCATCTGTTTTATACAGACCTGACTTATAGACCAAATGTAATAATTGATATGCAACATTTGTATTTAATGTTAAAGTATCATTTACATTTGTGAGTTTATTTTTAACAGAATTCAGACTGGTTTTTAAACAATAAGTAGAAAAGATCAAGTAGTTTAGAAAAACTACTTGCTAGGTTATCAGTAGGGTGAAAACGTTGGTTCTAGCGCACTGCGGCAGAACCAACGTTGGTTCTACCGCACTGCGGTAGAACCAACGTTGGTTCTGCCGCAGTGCGCTAGAACCAACGTTTGGTTTTGCATTGCAGAACCAATGTTTTGCATTGCAGCAGAACCAACGTTGGTTCTGCTGCAGAATCGGCATATGGTAGACAGACGGCCAGACGGGTAGACGGACAGACGGTAACTTTTTTTCCATTTCCCACACTCTCATGCATACACACATATACCAACACCATGTTAAATTGTTTTGCTTATTTTTGTAATAAGTGGCGGCCGCTCTGAAAAGAGCAGCCTGGAGTTGAAACTCCTCACTCTTTTTGCTTCCAGTCTAGTAGAAGACTACTGTTTGTTGTACTTGTCTGGCACATGAGGTCATCTGCTGAGAGTTGAATAAGAAGTGGTCTGTTGTCAAACCACATGTAAAACATCTCAGCGTATATCTGTCTCTCAGCGCGGAGTGGCAGGTCCAGATGAAGGCGCAAAAGAGACATGTTTGATGTCCACATCCTGCTGCTATGACCCGGTCTGGGGACAGCATGCACCCACATCCAATGCAAAATTGGATGTCTTCCTGTAGGAAGTATCGACCCCAGGCCGGGTATTCATCCTCTTCAGTCTTTGATGGAATGTCTTCTCCTAGAACAGCAGATCTGAAGTAGGCCTGCCTGTAACACCCGTCTTCTATGTCTCTAATGCGTTGCCCAATCATAGCCCCTCTATGGAAGTATATCGGAATGCACAGCGCAGCGGCTTTAGCTGGATCCGGCAGCAGATGCAAAAACGACTGTCTCTCAGACGGATAGATTGATGGTGTTACTTGAACAACCACCTCTCTAATCTCTCTTATTATGCGTGAATCGTCGATCGCGGCTAGAACTTCCATGTCAGCAGGCAGTGGTAAACTGTGGAAAGCTGTGAAGGTAGCACATATATATAGGGCAGAAAACCAAAAATGACGTCATTGCAAAATGATGTAAAGATGGAAAAAAGTTAACGTCTAACCCCCCCCCCCCCCAGGACAGACTATGTACCGACCCCCCCCCCCCCCCAGGACAGACTATGTACCGACCCCCCCCCCCCCCCAGGAGAGCAAAAAAAAATTGTGCTGAATCAGCTTGATGAAATCGTTGATTCAGCATGATAAAATCGTATATAAGTGTAGTGTCTCGAGGCTCAGACACCGTCAGACATAGACAGACATCATTAGACACATCATGGACAACACACCAGCTACTACGACAAGTAAGAAAGTGATGCGAGAGGGCAGGGTAGTGACACTAACGACAGAATGTTATAAGTGTTGGTTGTGGTTGGAGTACCCAGGTCAACCACACAACTGCCCAGTGCACCACAACGCACCACGGCATTACTGCTGCAAAACCTGTGGTGGATTGCTCTGGTATAAGTTTACTGCAAGATTGCCAGGACCGGAGCCATGCACGGACTGCTGGTGGTGTGGTGCGACGCTGAAAAACTTCGGCTATTACAACTTTCATCCGTTCAAGTGCTCGAGAAGGCCTTTCTCCATGGAGCAGTTTTACAGATACCAGTGTGATTGTGGAAATCCCACTTGCTGGTGAAGAAGTACTAACATCTTTCGGCCCTTTTAAGGGCCATCCTATATTATGAAATGAAGCAAAACATGTCTGTGTGTGTGTGTGTGTGTGAGAGAGAGAGAATACATTTTATCACATTTCAGGTCTATTTGGCGGATGAATACCATTTGGCGGATGAATACCATTTGGCAGACCATTTGACTTCACCGCTAGATGTCTCTGCTGTGCAGCAGTGCAGCTGTACAACTGTAAGTAAGACATTCATATACACAAGTAAAATTCTGCTGAGTCAGCAATTTTAACTTTTTTTGAAACAAGTTACACACCATATTTTGATTACATGGAAGTAGCATAAAAGCATGAGTGAAACATGTCAACTAGTCAACTAGTGATACATTCTGCTGAGTTAACACACCATTGAAGTGGTATAAAAGGAAGAGTGAAACGTGTATTTTACTTCATTTCAGTTCTAGCAGTTGAAGAAACAACAACGATGACATCAGTCTACTGTCATGATTGTGATGTGACATTCCCATCTCTGGAATTGTTCATGACACACACATGCAAGAAAACTAGGATGAAACGTGCTCATGATGAGCTTGTTGAGCAGATTCAAGCCAAGAGACAAAAGACGTTACAAGATGGTGTTGACAGACCTGATCCAGTCCTCTGCTGTAAATGCACCAAGATATTTTCATCTTTGGATGCGTTTGAGACACATGTATGCATACCTCATGAAGAACAAAGAAAGAAAGAGACAGGACAAGTAGGCAGAGGCAGAAGAGTGAGTCTTGGTGAAAACGCGCAGGAAAGACGGTTTGAGCCTGAAGATGGATCAGATTTGTTACTTGAAATGCGACAACAAGAGAATAGAATCAAGGCACATTTGTTAGAAACGTTAAACCGTGGCATGAAATGGTACATTGTGGTACATGCACGCTTCAAGAAAATGACACCAAATGTTGAAGGTGTGATGGTAGAACAAGTGGATAATGCCTTCATCAGTAGTCCGACATATGCAGCATACAATCCAACGGATATTGAGAAGGACTTGCCAGAAGCCTATAAAGAATTGTTTACCAGGTTTGATGAACATGAGCGACAAGGCTCTGGCTGGGTGTTGGATAACATATTATTCATTGAAGTGCATACAGCTACGTCAGCGCCACTGGAAGCGAGCAGTTTTATCCCACTACCGAAGAAAGTAAAGAATACAAAGGCTGTGTTAAACATTCAGAATAAAGACAACAAATGTTTCTTATGGTCTGTATTGGCTCACCTTCACCCTTCAACAAACAGCCCATACCGTGTGCATCAATACAAAGCATTTGAGAACGAATTGAAGGTGGAAGGCATAACATTTCCCACACCGATTACAGACATTCCAAAGTTTGAAAAGGAGAATGATGTGTCCATTAACGTGTTTGGATATGAACATGATGTAGTTGTTCCGATACAACTCAGTCGAAACACCAGCGTCAACAGCGCCAACAGCGCCAGAGAAATCAACTTGCTTTTGATTAGTAATGACAAGACAAGACATTACTGCCTCATCAAGAATTTCAGCAGACTGATGGCTTATCGAACAAAGCGTCAGAATGCAATATTTTATTGTTTCAACTGTCTTCATGGGTTTATGCGACAAGATCTTTTAGACAAGCATCGTGAAGTGTGTGGCAAGCATGGCGCACAACGTTTATCATTCCCCAAGGAACCTTTCATCAAGTTCAAGAATGTAGCCAAACAACAGCGAGCGCCGTTTGTCATTTATGCAGACTTTGAATGTTTCACGAAAAAACATGAAGGAGACAAGTATCAACATCATCGTCCAAACAGCTTTGCCTATGTGGTTGTCAGCCAGTATGATACACGTGCTCCAGTCGTATATCGAGGAGATAATGCTGTGAAAGTCTTTTTAGACCATATGGTGAATGAGCGTGATTGTATTGTGCATGGTCTACAGCAGAAAAAGAAAATAGTCATGACTCATGAAGATGAAGAGCATTATAAGAACGCTACAGATTGTTACATTTGTCATGAGCCTCTAGGAGCAGATCGTGTGAGAGATCATGATCATATCAATGGCAAATACCGCGGAGCTGCACATAATGAATGCAATTTACAATTTCGACTTCGAAAAGATCAGCAGGATGTTGAAGATTCTTTCATCATTCCTGTGTTTTTCCACAATTTACGAGGCTATGACAGCCATTTAATCATGGAAGAAATTGGAAAGTTCAAAAACGAAAGGATTACAGTCATTCCCAACACCGTTGAGAAATATATTGCATTCACCATGAGCAATCTGAAATTTACAGACAGCTTTCAGTTCATGAGTACTTCTCTACAGAAGTTGGTCTCCAACCTGGCAGCAGAAGGGAAAGACAACTTTTATCACATGACGTCACACATTCACGATAGTGACCAACAAGATTTACTGTTGAGAAAGGGAGTGTACCCTTATGATTACGTGGATGAGCCATCCAAGTTTGCTGAAACACAACTGCCGTCCAAGGACAAGTTTTACAGTCTGCTCAGTGAAGAAGACATTAGCGATGAGGATTATGCGCATGCGCAGAAGGTGTGGGAGACATTCCACTGTACTACATTTGGCGAATACCATGACTTGTACCTGAAATCAGATGTGTTGCTGCTGGCTGACGTGTTTGAAAACTTTCGTCACGTATGTCTTAACACGTATGAATTGGATCCTGCTCACTACTATACAGCGCCAGGACTGTCGTGGGATGCCATGTTGAAAGCGACAAAGGTGAAATTGGAATTGATTAACGACATTGACATGTACCAAATGGTTGAATAAGGCCTACGTGGGGGAATATCTGTCATCACACACAAGTATGCAAAAGCAAATAACCCCTACGTAGCAGATACGATCCCTTGAAACCGACCAACTACTTGACGTACCTGGATGCAAACAACTTGTATGGCTGGGCCATGTCGCAAAGCATGCCGGAAAGTGGATTTATGTGGGTGAGCGAGCCAGAATCCATTAACTTTATGGATGTGGATGAAGATGATGAGATTGGCTACATTTTAGAAGTGGATTTAGAATACCCACAATCCATTCATAATCATCATAATCACTATCCAGTGGCTCCAGAACGGAAATGTGTGAAAGTGGGAGAATTATCAGAGCATAGTCAGAAGCTACGGAAAGATCTAAACATGAAAGGCAAGCCTAGTGAAAAGCTCATTCCCAACTTATGCGACAAGAAGAAATATGTGCTTCATTATAGAAATTTACAGCAATATGTCTCACTGGGATTGAAAGTCACGAAGGTGCATCGTGCCATCATGTTTGCACAGAGCAAATGGTTGGCAAAATACATCTCCTTGAACACGGAAAAGAGAAAGTTGGCTAAGAACCCGTTTGAGAAAGACTTTTTCAAATTGATGAACAACTCTGTGTTTGGCAAAACCATGGAAAATGTAAGAAAGCGCATGAATGTGGAACTTGTTCACCAGGAAAAGCGGTTCAAGAAACTTGTGGCCAAACCTTCCTTCCACAAATTTAGAATTTTCAACGAAGATTTAACCGCGGTACATTTGCGCAAAGTGGATCTGCTTCTGGATAAACCCATTCAAGTTGGTTTCACCATTCTCGACCTCAGCAAGGTGCTCATGTTCCACTTTCATTACAACTACATCATGACCAAGTATCCCAACGCCAAGCTCTTGTTCAGCGACACCGACAGTCTATGTTATGACATAGAAACGGACGATATCTACAAAGACATGCAGGAAGATGCCGATTTGTTCGACACAAGTGACTATCCCCCAGATCATTTCCTACATTCCAACGTGAACAAGAAAGTGCTTGGGAAAATGAAAGATGAGACGGCGGGCATTCCCATTGAAGAGTTTGTTGGACTTCGGCCGAAAATGTATAGTATGATGTATGGTGGGAAAGAAAAACGTACGGCCAAAGGTATCACTCGCGCGTGTCAAAGACGGATGAAACATCAGCAGTATAGAGACAGTTTGTTCAACCAAACACAAACGATGACTACAGGACACATCATTCGAAGTCATGACCACCAGATCTTCTCGGAGAAGTTGAGGAAAGTGGCTCTCTCTCCCTTTGATGACAAGCGATATGTGATGAGTGATGGCTATTCCACTTTGGCGCATGGGCATTACAGTATATAAGGGGGAGACACTTCAACTTTAGAGTTAGTTGAGGTGTGAACACTGAAGCGTCAACATGAATCGGAAAAGATCTGCAACAACGGATATGGATACTCTTGCTGATACAGTCAAAGACATGACTGTGAAACATCCTGACAATACCATCAAGAAATTAAAAGTGGAGACGACGGTACCAACACCACAGTCGTGGGATGGAATGCTTTCTCTAGGCAATGGAAAGTATATCAAGATTATGAAACAAAGTAATGAAGGTGTGGTAAACATTCGCAAATACCTCAGAGATGAGGGGACTGGAAAAAACCGTCCAACAAAAAAGGGAATTTTGCTGACAATACCTGAATGGAAAATGATGAAGAAGCAGGTGAAAGAAGTGGATAAAAGGCTTCGTAGACAAGAAGGCGGCTCATAACAAGGTAACAATCATGAATGCACTCATGCTGAACGGTGGTGTTTACCTTACTGTCAATGAGAGGAATGAAGTGATACTAGATTCTAAGACAAGTTATCATCGGTTTAAACCTGAAGTGTGGAAAGACTTTAAAAACATACCACTTGAACCTGGGTTTAAACGTAGACTTGAAAATAAAGTGGAAGTGACGGTAGCTGAATATGATTCTAACATACGTGTAGAAATCTGTAGAAATCTTTTACAGGATTATCCAAAGGATTATAAGGGAGTTGTGCCAGATACACCATATACAGATTTGATCCTCTTTGATATCAAGAACTGGCGCGCAGTCTTACGATTCCTAGAAGCGATACAACATCCACTCTTCACCATCTTGCGAGCATAAAAACGTCTTTGCAGACAAGGAGACAGCTCATAGTTCATCTGACTGTTGAACGAGATGGAAGACTTTTTAACGGAATATAAACCAATTACGCATGGATTCTCATATCTGAGAAACGAATATGATGACATTGTGCTAAGACATTTTGGACAGTATCTCGTCCTATCACTTGATGATCAATCCGTGTTGAAAGATCATCTAGAGAAGTTCAGGATACCTGGCTTTCTCCTGACAGTCTCAAATGAATTAGAAGTGCGTGTGACTGAGAACGGTCTAGACGTGTTTGTACAATTTCGCCAACATGACGAGCTTACAGAAAACTACGACATCATCACCCTCAGCACAGTGGAATGGAACGCGCTGTTGCAAGCATTGGATTGGAAAGAACCTGACGCTTGAATTCAAAGAGGAAGGAATACAACTTATGCGGGGTACCAAATTCATTGAGCTGACACAACCTATGCGTGTGATGGACATTGACTTAGAAGAAGGATATGAACTGAAACTGTCTGAACATGTTACTGTGAAAGTGATAAAGTTTTGTGATGTGTGTTATGTGAGCTTTCATAGCATTTACAAATACGGGTACAATGTCTATGATACCTATATCAATTTAGATTCTAATGAATGGCATGCATTGATGAATGTATTGAAAAATGGATGTGATTGTTAATAGAAGTTTGTAAATAGTGTAAATAGACTTTGTAGTTAAGAATTTGTAAATAGTGTAAATAGACTTTGTAAATAAAAGTTTGTAAATAGTGTAAATAAAATTTTGTAAATAGTGTAAATAGCGTTTGTAGTTAAGAGTTTGTAAATAGTGTTTGTAAACTTTGTAAATAGAACACAATAAACAAGACAGTTTGAAAACTTGGTTTGTTTTATTTAACAACAACAACTTAACTAATATAACAACAACTTAACTAATATAACAACAACAACTTAACTACTACAATAACAACATTAATAAAACAACAACATTAATAAAAACAACAACATTAATAAAACAATGGTTTATAATGTCTATATACAAAATCCTTTACAATAAAATCACCATCCTTTCTTTTTAATATATTCACAATATCAAACATACTCTGACCTCGAGCTCTATGTAATATATAATATACACAATAAAAACCACATGACAATGATATTGGCGTTTGTAATGAGATAGAATTATACATATAGTCATTTCTTAAAAACATGTCTAAACGATCATCGAGAGGGAACAGTCCATAAGAGTCAAAATATTCTGCAGGGTCTTTATCATAATACACTGCCACCCAATGTTCTCCTGGTTCATCTTGATCGTCTGTGTTGATCACATAGGCGCCGCGTTGTAAAGATGGTAACTGGTCCATGGCAAACACGCCTTGAAACAAGTCTTTGGTCATGACATCATGACTCAATATGGCATCAATCTGCTTCGTGTTCATGACTGGTAGTCGAATTGAATGCTGCGATTTGCACTGATCTCAATAATGTTGTCAAATTCAGCATAGACAATGACATTGATGGTAGGTTGCAAAGCCGTAGCAAAGTTCATTTCTAGCCGCAAATTCCCATGCTTGATCAGGGGGAAATGATCATCGCCATCATAATCCGGTGTTAAGTCAAACGAAAATAAAGCATAACCTCTAGGCCAATCTTCCCGTTTTATAATGGAACTTTTCTCACCATTCAACCGATCAAACGATTTGTAAAGCGTTTCAAAAGCGTTCAGGTATTTGTTCTGTGTAATGTCAAGCTTGAGAGGTTTGGATAGAACTGGTTCACCATCCGTGTACAGTTGCATATAGTCCAGATCAAAATGTTTGAAATCATATGGATTCCTCAATACTGATCCACCAAAAGCTTCATTATGAACCAGACCAATGACAATACGATTTGGTAATTGACCCAAAAAGATGTTATCTTTCACAAAAGACTGAAATCCTGCTGGAATAGCCAAGACTTTACATTCTTTTCTAGTGATGATGATCTTGGCAGAACTTTTCATCAATGCATCTGCATGTCCTAACTGAATACCTGGACTCACCCTCACTTTGCGAATGGTTAAAAATGCCTCTTTCACTTCTACCTTATAGGTATTATCTGCAGCCATCAATACATAGTCATCTTTTTGTCTATGGAAACGCAATTTCAAACTGATGCCATTCGGAAGATAACGATCCTGCTCAAACAAATCTATCCTTAAACCACCTGCGAGCATAACATCACGGCTAAGACGAGTATGCAAATAACGATGATGTAAGCCATTGTTTCCTTGCTCAGCCAAGTCACCACCGTCAGCATTGACATGAAACCCGGATACATATTGTTCATGATTAGGTCTTTTCACCTCATGACTATTCATTGACCCAGCAGTATCCTTGTACATGAGACGCATAGAGCGCTCAGAATGCAGACTTTCTTCCGAATCATGGATGAGATGAGAGATAATGCTGGTATAACCATGAGTATTGTTGCTATGCGAAACCAAACGATCATTCAGAAACAATTCAATATTAGACCATAACCCATTAAACACATCATTGATGCAAGAGACATTATCATCTGCGCCACACGCTGTTCCATCAGCCTTTAGAATGCGACATACAATATGAAGTTTGCTGTTCTTTAAATCCAGATATTCTTCTGTACTCGCAGGAATGTAGAATTCTATTGGAGCGCCTTCTCTAATGCTTGTAAGTGGTTGATAGTCAACATTATAACTTTTCTCTACAGCAGTTTGCGTTGGTGGTACGTGAAACCATTCCAATGGAGAAAGACTACATTCACACGAATGATTATGAATGAGAGACATGATTTCAAAAGATATCTTTGCGATGTTTTGATGTTATCCGTCTGGCTGTTTTTCGTCTTCTGGCACGTTTCGTCGGTTGCACACGCTTTTGTTCTCCAAACACACGTTCACCAAACACACGTTCTGCTACTCGGCCCGTCACATCTTTCGCGACATTCTTTGCAGCCTTCTTAAGATGTGGCGCAACGATCTTAGCCCCAGCCTTAAGTAGTGGAATAGCTTTGCGAGCCAATGATCCCAGTATTGAACCAATACCATCGCCATATTGGATTCGCGCTCCTTTAAATCCTGGTAATTCCCCGCCCACTTGACGAAGAAAATGGTTGCGATATGCAGACGGATCGTGTGTATAAGCTTTCATATTGCTTTTGGTCGAAAATGAAGTTTACAGATCACCTTTCCAGTTTGAAATGGAACATTATAACCTGTGTCGTCCTTAATATTCATTTCTATCACGTCAAATTTGGATGTGTTTACAGGAACATAATGTGGTTCGCCGTACGTTTTCATGATAATATCTCCATCATGGCCTTGTATGCCAACAGAACGTAGTAAGGGAACATAATAATCACCAACAACTTGTGGTTCACAAATGCTACAATACACATACAGTGTATAAAACCCCTGTTTCACATCTGCTTTATGGTCAGCTGTACATGTTTCAGTATACCATTGATCTGGGATAAATCCTAAAATCTCAGCTAATCCAGTGGAAAAGGACACTTCATAACCATAATCGAGAAATAGAAACACACGTCGTCTAATCTTATCATACTTTATCCGAATAGCTTCTGTAAGTTTCAGAGCATTAGTCGCTTCTTCATTGACTGCCTCACATAGTTCTTGTACGGTTCTATAGTACCCATAAGGAATATCGAGAGTGCTAAGAATAGGATCATCGAATAGTTCTTGTCGATACTGAATAGAATAGTCCATGCCATGTCTCATCGTTGTCCATGTATGTGGATATTGAATTTCAGCTAAAGCCACTTCATATTTTCCATTCAGATAGATGGTTCGAGGCATACGAATTTGATAATTCGAAGCCTTGTTGTTGGGATAACAGGTCATAATCGCATTGCTAGGCAAAGTGATGTAAAAGCTTGTCGACTCCATGATGGTGGGAACTAAATGGTATAGGTGCGTTGACGTTGTCTATATACCTCAGGACAGCGCGCGCCATTCGACCAAGTATGTAAATGATCTTTTACATCATGATGATCTATGACTTCTCCTTCACAACAAGCAATCGTACATCTTATTTTCACAGGAATAGTTGTGTCTTGACCAAAACAACATAGCTCTTTCAGCCATGTTAAAAATTTTCCCATCCTTCAGGAAACTGTCTTTGTTGATGTTGTTTCATTTCTTTTGTAATGTCGTCACGAGTGGTCTTTTTACTAAACATTGTTTTTGGAATATTAGCATCTACAATTTCCTGGATAAACGGATGCCAGCCATATGGTGGTATGGCTCGTTCTTTTCTTCTTGTCGCCACCAATGCTTCTTTTATCAAATCAACCATGTTGGAATTTGCTATAATATCGCCCGTTTTCAACACAAGTTCATTCTTCTCTGTCCATTTTACACCATGTTTCTTCAGTTCGGCTAAAAGTTGTAGTACTTTTCCATGATAGATAGGTTGAAAATGACTTAACACTAGCTTTTCTGGCTTTTCAGGTGGTGATGATGATGAGGGCTTTTGCTGCCTAGACTGACTTGTTCGTAAATGACGACCAAGAAGTTGAGACATTTCAATAACCTTTTCACGCGTTCGCTTCCCACGTAAAAGTTTATTCACTTTCGTTTTGATTTCACCATCTTTACCCTTCTTTTCTAATAACAGTTTGTATTCATATTCAGGAATGAGGACCATTTTCATCGTATGTTTCATTTTAGCAGCAGTTTGGCTCACAAAAGTAATGCCAATCTAGCAATAGCTCCAATGAATCCTCCTTTCTGATTAATCAACTTCTTTTTTCGTCGAAGGGATATCTTCTTATCTGCTAGAGTACGAAGCGTATGACGTTCACGTTTAAATTCCTTAAACCGTTTTGAGCTTAAGGGTAAATGTCCTTGCAATATATTCAAACAAATTTCAAACAAGCTTGTTAATTCCTCCTTTGTAGCTTGCTGTAGCAAGGATTTACGTCGTTTAGGCCCACTGCGTGCAAGCAAATGAAGAAACGGCTGGTTCGCTCGAATACGTTTAGACATCTTGACTGCGAATGGTCAAATGAGTTGGTTCTTGTTCATACACTGCTTTATCAATATATACATAATGTGTATCTTTTGGTAAAATGCCTGTACGAATACGTAGTTGATCATTTGTCTTTGGTTTTAAATCAATGAATAAATAACCATGAGGTTTGCTAGTAGCATCTTGATAGGCTTCTATGAGAAATTGAGATCTTCTAGGATACATTTGCCGCGCCAATGTACTAATTTGTTGACTGTCTCTCGGATTTTTAAACAGAATGATATAATGTGTATTCAAACTAATATTTCGCATCTCTTTCCCATGATGGAATAAATTATGTACAATAAAGATAATGCTTAGATTTTGATGACTGCTGCCAACACTAAAGAGACGTGTCATACGCTCATCACTATGACATTTCGTCATTAAGTCATCAATGATAAGTAAGTTTGGTTTCTTCGGGTGAAAACGCTCTTCAATGTCATCTGGAATGCCTTGGTAAAATTCCACACCTTTCATTCCCTTGTACAAAGGCTGATCTGCTGCATAGAGCCATAAAATGCTTTTTGGAGAGGGTTTAATCAACTTTTGTTCTAGAATTTCCTTCACCAGAGACGTTTTGCCACTGCCTGTAGGTCCAGAGACTAAACATGTAAATGGATGCTTCATTGTTGAATGTCTGTTTCTTTCACCCAACTGTTAAACTTGTTTGGCCAACCTAACCACTTAACAAATAATTCTTTCACACCTCCTCCTCGTCTTTTACGTGTTTTCAAGACTTTTTCAATTCTATAAATAGATTCAATATCTTTGGTCACTTTCTGCAGTTCTTCTTCATAGAAATGGCCATCAATATCTTCGTCTAAAAAGTCTTTCACACGATACAAATGTATTCCTTGCTTCTTACAACGATGTGTGACAATGAAGACTTCTTGCGTCCATTTGATGTGATAATCGCGTTGAAACACATATTTAATGTGAGAAATGCGAACATGATCGCCAATGTTAAATTTGTACTTCTTCTTCTTCTTAGGTTTCAATTTCAGTTTGTCAACATACATATACTTCCACACTTTTGATTCGTTGTCTTTACGAATCTCGACTGGAGCATATTTATTAGGAAGAGAACCATGAGGTCTATGGTTGTAATTGTACACCAAGTCTGGAAGAATGTCTAAGTAACGGTAAGTTTGATTATGTAGAAAATACCGATACATCATTCCCTTTAGAGTACGAATGACTCTTTCAGCAAAGTTGGCTTTGGTTTCATTCTTTGTGGTATAAGCATGAATGCCTTCTTTCTTCAAAAATGCTTTTACCCATCTGTTTTTAAATTCTGTTCCTTTATCAGACCTTAGAGTTCGCGGTCTTCGTCGTGTGTCATGAAAAATCTTTTGGAAAGCTTGTATGACGCTGGTATGTGATTTATTAGGTATTGGCTGTACCCAGACATATTTGGAAAACACATCAATGACAATGAGTAAAAAGCGTATGTCATCATTATAGGGAGCTATGTTTCCCATATCAGCCAAATCAATATCCCACATATCATCAATACCACGTGTAATGACACGTTGTCTTTTGAACCTGTATTTTACAGGTTGGAGTAAACTGAAAGCATCTTGATCCTGCAACCATTTCTTCACTTGTGACTGTGTGACTGCTTGATTATGTTTTCTTAAGATGTGATACAGTTTGTAAGGACCAGCAAATGCTCCAGGCTGTCCAGGTTTGAAGTAGATATTGGTCAAGTAGTCTTTCCACGTCGACATGATGAATGAAAAAACACGTCTGAACAGAACAGCTTTTATTTTATAACTCAACCAACATCACTTAACTAACATACATTTATAACTTAACTATCAAGTTTTTTTTTACAAATCAAGTATAGATACAATGGTATGAATAACTGGAGACCATTGGTCTTCAATGAACACTAACCAATGACTGAGTTCATCCAATGTAATAGCATCTACACCATATTTCTCACAACGTTGATTTGCATTCTCTAACACTTTATCTAAATGCATGTAATATTTAGCTTCATTCAAATATGTATAAACAGATGCAAAATGACAAGTATGTTCTTGACACTCTTCATGTTGACAAGCAGGACAGACTAAATATGCAAACTTTTTTACAGCTGATAACATTTCTTCACAATAAGCTTTTTGCACAATATATTGTCTCAGTGTCATGTCCGCCATTGTGCAGTCTTGAATCAATGCAGCACAAGTTAAACATACTTCAAATTTACATGTACACACGTCTGCACACCATGACGGTTGGCAAGCAAATGAAAAAGTCTCTAACCCTCACACAACATTTCTAACAACTTTCCCATAATATTCTGACCAGGATATTCAGATGACACATGTTTCACACCAGCTCCCCACCAATGATCATACGTTGCTTCAACTAAAGTTTTGTCTTTACATTCTTTCAACTTGTTGCGAAACAATACACACTGATCCAGTTTGACTTGTAAAACATCTTGCATTTTGCTTCTCTTCACTGTATGCCATAAAGGACATGGTTTTATCCCTTTAGCAATACGTTTCGCTTCATATCCATTTCTGGATGACACAATGGCTGAAGCAATATCTGGACGGTGATGAAACACTGCTTTCTCATATTGATACAAAGCTTCACTTGAGTTGAACACATGTCCATACTTTTCAAGTCGTGTTGGAAACATATTTGAAAGAACGTCCTTATGACCGCTGAATAGTACAAGATTCTCCATGTTGACTTTGCTTCTGCTGTTTTATTCTGACATGTCGGTTTCTTCCTGTAATAAAATATCTTTTAATATATTTGCTGCCTCTTCTATCATATTCTTTCTTTGTTTACGTTGAAACCACTCACATAAAACTAAATTTGCTAGTAAGAAAAACATTGTTATGTCTTTGAGAAACAATTCACTATGTTGTTACAAAGATGATTAAAAAGGTTTTATATAACTTACCTGATAAAGCTGCTCGGTTTCCTCTTCTTCTTTACAACAATCTCTCAAATAGTCAACCACGGTGAAATATACTTCAACATCAGTGCGAGCAGAATAAAGTGCAGCATCAAAGTCAAAGTCAGGATCTTCTTCTATTCCAATTTTATGACATTCTCCAAGAAATCTTGAATGCAGTTCAATCACATCAAGACTATGATGTACAACATCCCAAAAAGCGTCCAAATGATAAAGTTGATAGTCTGGAGTGCCACAGCAAGCAAGTTTAGCAATCATCAAGTCAATATAAGCATTTTTAAAACATGCGTCCATCTTGTTTCAGTGTCTTGTGGGCTTTTACTTTGCTTCACAGACTTTAAGTACTCCACACTTGCCGCAGAAGTTGCTTGGTTCACACAACTTGCAATTATACTTGTGGCAGTGGCAATGATAATCCTCCACATATCCACAAGCACCACAATACTCGCAGGTAAGTCCAAGTTGATTTTGCACATTCATGTTCTCCAACTGAATTTCAGCCAGTCTTTTCTTGGATAGCTTTGACACCTTCATCCGACCATCCTTTCGCAGCTTGATAGGAGTTATGACATGACATTCCTCACATGGCGATAGGGCTGAGTTGATGTTGTCCATCTCCTGAAGCAGTGTCTCCCATTCACCATCATTCATGTTGATGTGATGTGTATATTCTTTCCCTTCAAACCGTGATGTTCGCACAAAACTCACATAACGCTTATCCAAGTATGAAATGACTTCAAGCCACTTCATTTGTGTTAAGTACAGTTTGAAGCCAATGTCACGTAAATTTTCCAAGCTTTGACATACAATCCTCCACAAAGATGGTGAATAAGCACACCATCTCTCTCCACGTGTGATGCGTAGAAATGGCCCATATTCTCCATGCTCCACAGTAATGGTTAAGTTAGCACTAATTTTAAAGCTGCTTGTCTTGTTCTCCATGGCTGCCACAATGTGCTGATGACTTCACGTCCACTCCCTCCAACTGTATGCTGAGAAATGACTTCACTCTGCTGAGTCCACTCCCTTTTATGCCCAACTATTTGCTGAGTCAGCTCCCTTGCAAAGTTTTGAATTCACTTCAACTCGTCCATGGTTGAATCGAACAAGTTCTGATACATTCGTCGTCAATGGAATGTCATCATCATAATGTAAAATGATTCTTGCAGCTACAACTAACATGAGCTCAACTGCCCAAATTGTATTCGCGTTGATAAATGCTGAATCAATGTCATAAGTTGATGGCAAATGCATTTCTTCACATTCACGTAGAAACGAGCGGATGAAACGATCTCTTGGAATGGTCTTTCCAACAGCTTCCCAATGCTGATGTAAATTCTTCACTTGCAGCATCCAATCCGATTCAAAAGCAGGAAGCTTTGAAAACACATAGTCAGCATAATTCACTTTGAAGACGTCATCCATGGTCTCTACACATCGATGAAGAAGCAATGTTGACATTGTAGATGGTTTTACCTCCTTTTATACAGATGTTACATGTAGGTTTTCATGAGATGTTTGTAAAATCGCGGAGTCATGTCATTGAAACCGTCGAGAAAGGTTGTTGGTAAACCGTTTGTTAGCGATTGTACCATGACAATCACTAAAAAGTCTCCTGGGGTCCGATGCCCTAGTATCCATTGAAACAGCATTGACATAGTGAAATGTCCTTTTTCATAGAGGTAAGCCATCATATCATACACATGAATGCGTTCTTCAAGGTATTTGAAACCATGCAACATGACCTTTGCACATTTGAATTCACGATCCTCATCCAGAGACTTTGGCGCCGGTAGAGATAAAGTCTTAAAAAGTTCCTCATGAAGACTTTTAATAAGTTGAATGAAACGTTGAGTCATAGCTTCGGAGAACTTTGGCTCTGACGCCGGAACATGTTCTATGTTTCCTTCTAACATGTAGATGAGTTGAATGACGGTATTCACTTCTTCCGTTAGATACATGTACGTGTGGTTGTTGAAAAAGCCTTCTTCACATAAACACCATAAAATGTTACAATCAATCAGAGGAAGTACTGCTCGAAAGTTCCGTTTCAACATTATAACATCTTCCTCAGTAACAGGTATGGTCTTACTCGATTCAATTTTAGATTTCAGCTGTTTGTCTTCTCCGTCATCGCTTGACATGTCCACTTCTGAATCCTCATTATCGCTTGACATGTCCAATTCTGAATCCTCATCATCATCACTCACTTCGTTTTCCTCATAATGTGCTAGATGCGCTTTTAACTTTGCACTTAGTTGTGAGTTGTCACCATTGACAAGTCTATTCGCAACCCAGAACGGGTAGTCAGACCCCTCAGGATCTGGCATTTCTTGCTGCACTGCAGCGACATCTGATGGTGCATTTAATGCTTCCTCCTGAGGCATTGCTTGTTGCACTGTAGCGACATCTGATGGTGCATTTAACGCTTCCTCCTGAGGCATTGCTTGTTGCACTGTAGCGACATCTGGCGGAGCAACTAACGCTTCCTTCAAAGCTGTTTCAACGTCTTCAAAGAACGCATCCATCTCTTCCAACGATAATAATGTATCATCAAAAGTAAATGTTTCAAAGTCATCCATGTCTATGTTGATAGCTGGTGTGTCTGACGATGCCTAAGCCTCGAGACACTACACTTATATACGATTTTATCATGCTGAATCAACGATTTCATCATGCTGATTCAGCACAATTTTTTTTGTTTGTTCTCCTGGGGGGGGGGGGGTCGGTACATAGTATGTCCTGGGGGGGGGGGTCGGTACATAGTATGTCCTGGGGGGGGGGGGGTCGGTACATAGTATGTCCCTGGGGGGGGGGGGGGTCGGTACATAGTATGTCCCTGGGGGGGGGTGACGTCATTTTTGCAATGCAACATCATTTTGCAATGATGTCATTTTACTATATATATATAGGTGTGCTCTCTTCACAACTTCCACAGAATACCATCATGGAGTGCTGTTTCGCTTTAGAGAATTCGTTAGTTATCCGAGACATTACAAAGGTGGATTTAATGTACCACCCTACAGCGCATGAAGCGGTGCGAGAATTCTTCTTGCAGCTGTTTCCAGATCCGGCTCGTGCTGTCGCCATCGCTATGCCAGTTCTACTCAACAGGGATGTTATGATTGGGAAGCGGCTTAGTGATATTGAACAGGGCAGATACCAAGAGGCGTACATCAGATCAGTCGTCCTGGGGGAAGCAACGCCATCCCATTTAGAAGAGGAGGAATACCCGGCCTGGGCTGGATACTTTATGCTTCAACACATCAATATATGTCGCGGGTGTGGCTGTCTGATAGGTGCAGACAAGGTCATTGCTGCCGCTTGCGGTCATCAAGCATGTATATCTTGTTCTGTCGCGCGTGCCTATCAGGCAGCCTTACGGCATGAGTATCTCCTCAAGTGTTTAAGCTGTGGGACAAAGACGAATCACTTCATATTTAATGGTCAGCAGATGACTCAGTGCGGCAGGCGATATCAAAATGTTATCACCTTTTGCTGAACAGCACTAACAGTGAGGAGTTTCAACTCCAGGCTGCTCTTTTCAGAGCGGCCGCCACTTATTACAAAAATAAGCAAAACAATTTAACATGGTGTTGGTATATGTGTGTATGCATGAGAGTGTGGGAAATGGAAAAAAAGTTACCGTCTGTCCGTCTACCCGTCTGGCCGTCTGTCTACCATATGCCGATTCTGCAGCAGAACCAACGTTGGTTCTGCTGCAATGCAAAACATTGGTTCTGCAATGCAAAACCAAACGTTGGTTCTAGCGCACTGCGGCAGAACCAACGTTGGTTCTGCCGCAGTGCGCTAGAACCAACGTTTTCACCCTACTGTTATCAATAGCTCATATCCACTACAAGCGCTGGCATGCAGCTGTGCGCACGCCGCGGTGGTACAATCAAGGCTGTATCACTGCACTCATTCCCATGCATTTAACTAGAACATGTGTTGTTTTTTTCGTGTTTTGATGCAAAAATGGCTTCAAATTTTTGTTTTAAAGCTGTAAAAAAGAACTGCAAAATTAGCTGAGAGAGAGAGAGAGAGAGAGAGAGAGAGAGAGAGAGAGAGAGAGAGAGAGAGAGAGAGAGAGAGAGAGAGAGAGAGAGAGAGAGAGAGAGAGAGAGGGAGGGAGGGAGGGGGGGAGGTTTTAGTCACTAATTTGCAAAGGCAAAATTAATAGAATTATGTGAAGGTGCGTCTGAAATCGGGTTACAAATCGATCCCGATGGATTAATTGAGGATAGAGGCGATGTTATCTGAAACACACGATAAAATTAAATTATCAAATCCCTAGGAGGCAGAATGGAAATATCGTTAGTGAAGGGCACAAACGATATTTCCATTCTGCCTCCTTTGATGATATTTGACTTGTACAATTCTCTGAAAACGAACGAAGATTTTGACCACGCAACGTTGCGAAACTATCATTTAAGGGGAAAATATGACTGCAATTTACACATTCCGCCATTGGCTCCGTAATTTTAAAAATGTCTTCTTGAGTGCTTTTATTTTTTTCGGAAATTTAATGTTTTACGCTGAGAGGAAAACTTGAAGACAGGGAAGCAAAGTCTCGGCGGCACACATTTTACTCAATTTTTGGTGCTTTTGTCGGTTCAAATCGACGTTTAGGTGCTTGTCTACCAGTGTCCTTAGACATGCCAGAAAGTTCCATTGACTTGTGGTCAGCCCTGAGTGGGTTGGGGTGTTCTTTAACTGGGCCAAATCCGCCAATGAAATGTCGCGAACTTGCATATCTTTGTTTCGTAATACATTCTATATTGAACTGGAAGTGAGGTCTGTTGCAAGCTCTTGTCCACTGCAAACACTTTTCCTTCTGGGTTGTTGGTTTTGGAAAGGGAATAAAGTATACATTTTCCATGTCTTCCCGGAAGATTTTACCGTAATGTTAAGAATTTTTACAATAGGGCGAATCACTGTTACAACTTCCCCATGAACATCGGTATATTCGAGAAGATGCCTTTTGTCTGAGTAATGAATTGATTTTTTCCTTGTTTTGAAATTCTATTTAAAAATAGTATCCCAGAAATATATTTTTGTAAAATTTGTTGTTTTCGTCCTTTATTTTAATTAAAACTGAGGCCAAAACAATAAAAAACATCCTCTCCCTATTTCTTTCTATTGAAAACACAGCTATCTTGGATCACTCTTTGTACCACCGCCATGTGCGTTTTGGCCTTGCGGTTAGCTTAATGGATCAGGCCTATTATAAGTGACCTCAGCTCTTTCATGAGCTTTATCAAAAATATTCCTTTCATATTTGTCTGCTTAATTACACCATATATACTGCTAAAATTTAAATGAATTCCTGAAAAAGATATCGCATGTGTTGAAAAATGGAAGACTTCAGTTTCATTTGCAATTACAAATCTATTAGCAGTATATGTATGTATTAAAATATTAAGTAGGAAAAATCCAGGTAAAATATAAAATATTTGTTTTTCTTGAAAAAAAGAGAAAAGACACGTTGAACGGAAACCATAACTAAAATCATCAGATATTAGAGTCATAAAACATATGAAATATACAATCACATTGTTAAAAAAACAAAGCATGCAATAGCTCCCACTTGGAATTTTTTTATTTCACCAAAGAGACCATTCTAAGTATTATGATTTGTATAAATAAGACATAACTTAGATCAGCTGCATAAATTGAAAACACATATAGCAATACAGAGCAAAAGTTACAGACAGAAAACATAAATTTTATGTATATTGGTGTACTACAGCACTACAGAATAAAGTTTACATAATACTCAAACTTGCCTTCAGCAAAAGCTTGCAAACAGCCACACTCAGATTTTTGCAATAGAGTCGCTTTCTAGTGCTTTTGATGCTATTCAGAAAAATGGATTCTTATGATAATCATCGGGTTCTAAATCAAATATATCAGGATCTACACACAGTCGATCGCACATATTCCCCCCTGTCGGGAATAAACAACTCATCAGCACCTAGACGGCGTCGGAACTGTGACGTTCAGAGTCGACCGCGCAAGCATGTCCTTCGTTGCAATGACTGGTGGTGGTTGGCAACAGCGAGCCTGAGGAACTGATGTCGACTCACACACAGACACGTTGCTCACCATGCTGCACGAAGAAGCCGAGCTGCTGCCCCTTCAAATAAGGCCCGTGACTGGGAAGAAACTAGGGCGTGACGACCGAAAGACGTATGACAACTACCAGAAACGCCTGTTTTCCTATTGGGAGGATTTCAACCAAAAGGGCATATCTGCCAAGCAAGTTGTTCGACGTTGTGCAAACATTGTGCCTCACCCGGTGCGCTGAACCCTGCTGGCCTATGAACACTGCTGTACTCTCCACGAACGCTGCTCCATTATGAACACTGTAACTATAAACGGTTTGACAATGAACACTAATTGCAACTGGATGAACTGTCTCAAAATTGGGTGAATTCGTAATAAGATGAATTTTCTGACATAAGAATGAATAGAATATCTGTTGTTTCAAATAAATGTGAAACGCAGGCTCCAAATTGCCAAATCGCTTTTATCTTGCCGTATTGCGTATAAAAATCAAAAATAATTGCTGGCGGCCAGTCTGAATTTTGTTATTCATTCGAAACTTTCAGACGGTTAATCTCTGTTCAAAATTTGATGACGATCCGTAAAATTCTTTACGAGTTCTGGTGTTTTCAAGAAGTTGTGGGAGAAAATGAAAGATGGCGGTTGGCGGACATCTCAAAATTTCTCATCCCAAGACGAATTTAAAGCGTGCTTTTGAAATGTTAAAACCGTGTCTAAAATATGGTGATGATCGATTTTCCTAATGATACTTCTATTTACTTGGCATTAATTATGAAACGAATTGTAAAGTTCATAAGTGGCAAGACGTGAAAAAATACACTTACTGGTTAATTTAGGAATCTCATGAGAGACATGAAGGTCAAAATGAAGAAAGCGGCGCCATACACACCTGAACATGGTGGCCGACATGAAAGATGGGATCAAACTCTAAAGCCGAAAATAACTCATGTCCTGAAAATGAACAACGAAATGACCTTCGAGGAAGCCCTGAACAGTGCTGTATTTTTGTACAAGTACGTATTATTTGTTATGCTCTGGCCTTACCCAAAACAAACTATGACTTGAATACTTAAAAATTATGAAATAAATTTATCAGCATTCTTTAAAGGTACAACATACAAACTGAACAGAAATACTTCACAAATAAGGTAAACACGTAGATATATTTTTATGTAGCCGTATAAACAGTCAAATTATCTTTGGTTACTCTAGTAACACACCTCACGACAGCCTGTCCTACAATGGAAAGGTTTTAACACAAGTGCAGGTATGACATCCAGGTGCGGTGGAAAACAATCCTGGACAGGCGGAGATAGAAGCAACAAGCGAGTCGCCGCCATTTTTCAACGAGTAAGTGTGTTTTATTAGTGTCTTACGAATAAATAAATGTAAATGTATCTCTGAAACAAATATATGAAAATTAGACTAGGCTAGAATAGTCTTAAATTTTTATTTTAGAAAAGGAAAAGCATTTTAGAATAAAATAAGCAATAATATAATAAAACAAAAACAACTGTTGTCATTTTATAGAAAGGCCTGGGAAGATTTGAGTAAAACAACAGTCAGAACGGGTTTAGTTAATACTGCTTCTGCAATGCGAGCAGAGGCAAGGATAAGAAATGAAAAAAAACAATGGAGTAATAAAGTATAAATCAAAAAGTAATAATAGTTAAAAATATTTTTCAATATGCCATGAAAAAAACACGTTTCTTGCAGTTCATATAAATTAGGTATTAAAATGCTGTAAAATAATTTATAACACTATAACACGTTTTCTCTTAAATTCATTGCATTGAAATTTCATAACAATTATTTAGCTTATATTTAAATGAAGTATTAGACAGTATGCCATTGATATAAAATTCATGTAAAGCATCAATTCTTTATGAACTGAAAGCCTTCCTGTACAAATAAACGACGACCGTGCTAACTACATCAGCAACGATAGCTTCTTCCTGACTGCCTTACATTTCATTTGTTTAATTTAATTTTTATAGAGAACAGATATATGCGTGGGCGACTTGGTGTGATTTCGCTGCAGAATAAACTTCAAAAAAGGGACAGGCTCTAAACATCCCTGTGCGTATTGTAGCATTTTCCAGCAACTCACTTATGCAAGCTGAACTTTTGGATGAAAACTTTAAGCCCACCGGCAAATTCATCAGTACTCATGTGCAGCTTAAGACTTTTAAGAAGTGTAAGTAAATGCGGTATTTTGTTCATTTTATGCATTGAGTGCATTTACTCTTTTGTATCTTTATGAACGCCTCAATTAATATTTTTGGTTTCTAAATACTCTAAATTCCACATGATAAAATTTCCCAAATCGTTTGATTTATAAATCTTTTTCGTCATCTTTCAGGTAACAAGGAGCAGCAAAGAGACATTACCTACGCTCAGAAAAAATTACCTCAACCAACAGAAAATGAACCGCAAATCAGTGATGAGCAAGAAGGTAAACTGTAAGGTCAAAAATAATAATTACCCAACAATTAACAACACTTACGGTCGTGTGAGCTATTAAAAATAAGTCCATACAGTTTTCTTCAATTGTACCAACTTCAGTTTTTATGAAGTACAAAATAAATGTTATTTTCCGGTTTTAGGTGGGCCCGATGAATTGCCTTCATTGAATGTTGAATCACGGCAGAGGCGGAGGAACAAACTTGAACTACTTGGGAGACTTTACTACTGCTTTCGAAACACCCCTGCAATTTTAAAGCTAGGTTTGTATTTACTAAATATTTATGAAATACAAAATGAGAAAACATTTGTCTATTACTATACATAAAGGAGGCATATGACAAACGTAATTAGCAGGCTTGATTAAACTATGCAATTTTAATACTTATAGTTGACGAAGAATCAGCTGTATTCCCAAAAGATGTCACCGAATGGTCTAACAACTTCATATCAGAACTTCAGATCAACTACACTTGACAGCACTGCTCAAATTTACAGCTCCGTTGTTTGTGAAAAATGCGCCACTCAGCGATACCATTGACGTGTCACACTTCCCAGACGAAGGCTCCAAGTGCATAGAGTAGATTATGCAATTTCCGCGTCATCCACATTCGCATGAAATGATAATCACGTCTCTGCTACATGTTCTTCAAAGTGAAAGAATACAATCCTTAGTAAAGACATTAAAAAAGCAAAACAAAGATGATCAACATTCTCTATCAGCTGACGAATTAATAGAGGTACCAAGGGTGTCAGAAAAACATTGTTCCATCTTCCAAGAAAGAAGCAGTGAGGTGGCATTTTTGGCAATATTTTTAATGAATCAATATTACCTATCACCCAATTTAAGTAAAATTAAAAAGATTACGTAAGCTGAAGAAATTGGTATTTGTAAATGTGCAGATGAAAAGCTATGTAATATGTGCAGTTTATGTTTTTGTTTTGCAGGTAGGGCCTCCGAATTTATGTATCAAAGCATGAAAACTTTAACCAAAACGGCAAAGTGTAGCTGTAAGTCAGCTAGTCTTTGTATCGCCAACTGACGCTCCTCTAAGAAAACTCCAGAGGTTTGCACAAATCGGTATTCATGTTCAGGAAAGTGCCAGAATGGTCAGCGTAAGGAGCAGGTTAGACACTCAGTTTTGAAATATATACAAATGTAACTTCAAGTAAATAACAAGTCAATAACTTCAAGTGTATATGCAAATGCAATCCAAAGCCCGATGTGATCCATGAAGCATAAAGAGACAAATGCAATTTTGTCATTAAAGAACAATATCACTTCTTTCATGCAATAACGCCAACGTTCTAGCTTCCACACCTGAGTGAGGACAGCTCTGATGACACTTTATCTGCTCCCGAAGTTCCAAGTAAATTATTAGTTAAATTATATTTCTCGTAAAAGTACCTGAATTGTGAAAAGTAAAACATAAAACCGGAGCTTTAAAGTAATTTCAGACTTAAAGAGATAAGCTACCATATGGAAAATTAATTTTGCAGTGCATATATTTTATAAATTACGAACATCTGGTGGTATAAATTTCAGGTCTAAGTGTGACATAGTTATTGCTCATTGCGGATAAAGCATACCAATAACTGTAAATTAATGCTGTTATTGGGAAATCGAGAGAGAACCATGGGTTGGCACAATTTGCAAACAATTGCTACATCGGTGCGGTACTGTGTTGTGAGAAATCAGGACTTGTGGACGCGCATGCTTGACATTGCGCCAGTTCCTGTGAAAGTTACAAAAGTCGTGTCCTTCTTGACTTCCAACCAGAATTTCCTCCTGAAATTTGGGCAGTGTTGGTAGTCTTGTATTCAGTCGGTACGTAGATGCAATTTGTTATGTGTTAAAATAAATTAAAACATAATGAAGGTGGAATTGGAATAATTTCCCACACCTTATGTCGAATACTAAATTTTTAATCATCTGGTTTTCCTACTTCAAATGTTTGTTTTTCTGTGCAACAAGTTATATGTTACTGAATACGGAAGTTATTCATTTAATACATGTTCATCTCATGAAAATCTTAATAGGTGTTGGGGTGTGAAAACAAAAAATTAGGATGAAAAAAGGTTTTCTGAACTTATCTCAATTGCGATGATGGTTCAAGACCCGGACCAGGGAATGAAAACGATGCTGCAGAATTCTTCCAAGTGCTTATAAAGAAACTACTGGAAGATGTAGAAAATGTGAGTTTTTAAAGATTTTATTTGATTTAGTTGATGTTTTAAAATTGAATAATTTATTGTGTTTGTGTAAATTTTTCTTTTAATATTTTTTCGAAACAAAAGAAATAAACTTATTGAAGTGAAAAATGGTTTATTTCAATTTGTTAAATTTCAAATAACGAAAATGCTACAAACCTTAATACTTTGTCATAGAGTAGTGTCATTGAAAGCGAGCGTTTGATGGGTGAAATTTGCGTTGTGAACACAGACAATTTCGGTATCATACTTCGAAAAAGAAAATAAAATAAGCTGCTTTTGTGGCACAAGACATGTTATCTTTTGTTTGCGTTCAGTTAGTTGTTTTTTTGTTGTTGTTATTTTCAGAATTTGGTTAGACAAAGTTCCGTTATCTCCCTAGAGTAACTGGCATGAAAACTGGCATGAAAACAAATGTTTTCCCATTTATGTCCTTCTGGAATCAATAACATTGACAATTTTAAATCCACATCCTTTTCAAACTACATGTTTAAGTGCAATTAATGTTATAATAAATTAAAATAATGACAAGGATTGTAAGCAGATGTTAAGTTACGTTCAACATCGATTGAAGGTGTAAAGTTATTCATGAAATTTCAGCATTTCAGATTAAAACAGCTTGCACATTTTTAAGGAGAACATTTTAACCATAGAAATCCATTTATAGAAGACTTCAGCAATGTGATAATTTCGGTATTCATTGAATGTTGAAAGATAGCGATTTCGTGTTAAGAACCTGTATCCTGACGAGCTTGCCTTCAACTATAGGGTATGAGACAGTGTTTCGTGTGCCAAAGCTCCATGAAGTGTCCAGAGAAGCGTATCTTATTCACAGTCAGTTAGAGACAGCTATCGAAAAAAAACACTGCATCCGGTAAATTTATCTTTAAAGTAAAAGAATTATTGTCATTAAAATATCATTAAAATGCATGTGAGAAACATATTTATTAAACAACTTCTAAACTGAAATTCGCCCATTTTATTTCTCTAGGCTACTCATCTTACGATACAAGTTGTTGGTACCGATGCAATACAGGTTTGTACTTTTTTTTAATTTTGCTACTTAATGAATTTAACCCATGAAATAAAATACTAACTAGAACCGTATTTCGCTGGCGAAATGTTAAACACTTGACAAAAATTAAAACACAAAAATACTTCCTTCAATTAGTTATTTCTTGAATAATATAAAGTATTTTACAACATGCATACAGTGTGTTATTCAACTATGTACAGAGCTTATGGCACAGCATGTATGCGGCTTATAATATTCTAAAAAATCGGACCATTGTTAAGAAAAAAAACTCCATAGGTTGATAACTTAATACCAGCTAAATATATTAGCAAACAACACAGCGTGAATACGTCTTATAAGCCGAGTAGTGTTTGGTTTTTGTTGACTTAAGGTTTGAATGACTGATCAGGCATACGCTGTTATCTGTTTACGCAGTGAGAGCTCGCACAAAGCTAAGCAACTGTGTGGTGCTCTGTGCTCCGCATTTACTTGCAAAAATACACTCTTTTCACATGGCGTTTTAAAGAAAACGAAATGGAAGACAAAAATAAAAAGTGACAAGCACACGTTCAGATCAAGCTCTTTATAAGTCCCAAGTTTCATGGTCCAAGGGCCCATAGTGCCAGAGAAGAAGACACAAAAATCGGAAAACTGTCAAGAAGAAAAAAAGTACGAACGGCTGCTCGCACAAATTCATATAATCCTTGCAAGCCAAAGGCTTGTCAAATGTTAATTAACATAAATTCAATCAGAAAACATAAATGTACTACCAACACATTTCAGAAATTTACATCATCATATTAAATGAATTAATTTCAGGTCATTTCTCGGTTCCATGTTCCTGCCATATCTAAAGCACCAACACTGGACAAAAAGCTGAATTTCGACTACCGATTGAATGGGGCGGTTTGCCATGATGTTTTGGCCCGCCATTTCACTTCAATTGTGAAGGAGTGCAATGGTAAAGCACTCATGTTTCTTAATATGCATAGGATACTTGCTAAGGAATACACTATTGAAAATCATCAAGTATGTCGATAATTTAACATCAGTTCTTTAAATATCTGTGATACTATGGTTATCTAGGGTGATGGCAGCACCAGACAAAGCCTGCTGTTGTCAGAAGTTGTTGAGTTGCTTAATCAAGATGCATGTATCCTTTCAACAGTTACTGTTACAAGTTATTGTACTTTTCACTTTTCAAACAACGCAAAATTACATTTTGCATGAAAAGGTTCGTTACAATATTCCAGCTGTTATTATAAGTAAACACAGAATTCTGAAGTACTAAAAGTCAAAACCGCTTAACAATATACAGATTTATTATTCTACATTTCTTGAGAACAGAAACAGTCAACCATACATACATGCCAATCAGTTAAAGTCACGAGTACAATATTTATAGACGTGCAAAATAATTCCAAAGAATCTGTGTCAAGTAATGAATTTTCTCATATTATTTATATCTTACGAGTAATTTTGAAAAAAATTGTGTCCTATAACGTTACTTGTACACATAGAGAGTGCACACAGAAAGAAATTTTAAAATAAACATTGTTCTGCCGTGGGATACATATTATCAATTATAATTACAGTTAGTATTGACAGTGCCTGAAGATGAAATAGCTGGGAGTTTTGACAGCACAATACCTTTTCAGCCCAAGAACGTAAGATAGAATGATGATCAGTTACAAGTTAATGATCGGTTATAAGATAGGCATTAAAATACAATTTTAAAAATAACAGACCACATCAATAAATAATGCTTCACTAGTAAAGAGCACTTGCAACTTGTGTTAATTAATAATACATAAATTGCAATTAATTAGTAAGTCTTTCTTTTAGGTGTTTCTTATGATGCGTTATGTGCACAGGAATCAACTCCGTGCGTAGACAGAGGAACGAACCAGGAAAAAATTCTATCCAACGGAGATAAAGTATGTTTTTTAAGAAGTTATATATTTCATTTGCTAGATATGAATTTGTTGATTACTCCAAAGTAATGAAACACAAATTTGTATAATATTGCAAAGCATGGCTATTTATTATGTTTTTACTGTATTGTCACAGGATAACACCTTCACTGACATTACGGATTTAAACGTAGAGTGTAACGTACCTGCAGATAAAGACAAAACTAGCACAACCAAGGTACATTATTCTGTTGCTGAATAAAGACATAAAGACAGTGGTTAATGTTTTAACAAACTTTACTTTTGAAGTCTGATCTCTGAATGAAGAGAAGAATGTAAATGAAAAACATAATCTGCAATAAAAAAAAGGTAAAGCTTTCACTTGTTGTATTTTAAGTGTGCATAAATATGTATGTAAGATTTTAAAGAAAAGCGAAAGGGTGACACTAAAATCAACGGATCGACTGTTGAAGACGACACGGATGAAGACTTTGAGAGAGTACAAGTGCATAGAAATAAAAGTGATCGGGTAATAAATGGTGGCAATTTGCAATAAATTAGTTGGAGCTAATATATTTTTGGTAGAATTCTTCTTATGCACAGCTAACATAATATGACAAAAATGATTTTCTCTCCTTGTTGATGTAGATGACTGGGGAAACAACTAAAAATTACTTGGAAGGCATTGAGGATCATGTTATTAGAAGAGTGACCGCTGAGGTAAATAAAATGAACTGAGTGAACGAGCGATAACTGATAACACACTGATTAAATCATCAATACACGGTGTGAAACATTCCGTGGAAAGGATGCAATTTTTCATTATGCTGATGATACGTTAGTATTTGAAAGAGCACATACTTAAAACAGTATATTTTATATTCGTATGTATATAAAAATGGTTTTACTAAATACGTTATTAATGATTTCAAACAGAATATAGTCTGTTTCGGTTTACTGTTCATATTTTAGATTATGGAGAAGAAAGGAAACATTGAATGGGAAGATATAGCGGGTTTAGAGTACGACAAAGCTACTGTAGAAGAATCAATCATCTGGCCACTACTGCGGCCGTGACTGTGACTTTAAAAAATCTTTTCAATCACGGCTAATAATTAAGTGTCCCCACACAATTTATCATTTATTGCTCCTATAAGGGTTTGAAGTATCTGAGGTACTGGTTTGAGTATTTAAAATGATTATGCGTTGTTCAAATGTTATTCTTTGAAATGATTGACCGATCTATGTATCAATATTGTGCTGGTATAGACATGCTAATCTCATTATCTCAAGATCATTGAGAAATATTCTCCTTCCAGGGACCCATTCAAACGTTTAAGATCACCTCCTAAAGGTCTGTTGTTATTTGGTCCACCAGGGACAGGAAGGACGTTAATAGATTTGTAAAACTCTATTCTGAAATCACGATTTGGCACTACATATGACATAGAACACATAAATAACATGTAGAAATCTAAATTTACTGCATTTTAAAAAGGTATCCATTAAGTATCCAATATTTCTTCAGCTGAGGATACAAGGTTCAAGTTTATAATTCAGTAATAGAGCAGTCTTTTAAATAAAAGCTTGCATTATTACTTTACTGAGGTAACATGAAATAGAAGCCATTCAACGCGCATTATTGTGGATATAATTGGGTTATGAGACGTTAAGCAAGATGAAGAAATCTACAACTTATTGGCCTCACGGCTTAAATAATACGAAATGTAAAAACAGTTATATGTGAAAAAAATCAATGTATGTTTGAAGGAAACTGCATTGCACGCAAGTCCCACTCGACATTTTTTCTATTAGTGAGGCGTCTCTCACATCGAATGTATGTATTAACGAGAATTAAAACCAATTCCTTTTGAAAGAATTATAAATTCATATTAAGTAATATATAAGTAATTCTTTGGGCCCAAGCTATAGATACTACAATAAGACTATAATGAGAGGGCGATATCAGCGGTCCACTACAAAGGCACCAGAAATCCTTAAATAAAATAAGTCAATTGTAAGTATTAATTTGCAATTAGGCAATCAGTTTTGAGTATTATGATATTAAGTGAAATGTAGTTTTTAATATTTTAGGATGGAGAAGAACAAATGATGGTTCGTGCACTATTTGCTGTGGCAAGGATGCACAAACCATTAGTGGTATTTACTGATGAAGTAGCTTCATTATTGTCGCAGAGGTCTTCAAATGAATATGAAGTAATGAAAACGGATTTCTCATTCAGCTTGTAAGTTATTTCTACGTAAATAACGGGAGGTATCTTATGTAAAAATGTGCACAGATTATTTCATTCCTTTGACTTTATGAATGATATACAAATTATGGTGTTTATAATCATTTGATTATGTACAATCTACAGGATGGTACAACACGTGATGACAATGACAGTATTCTGGTCATTGGAGCTACAAACAGGTATTTATTAAAAAAACTGCATTTCATAAAATTGTAAACACAATATATATCCATAAGATATAATCCCCACCATATTCAAATTTATATTTTAAGTAACGGAGAATGCATTCACCTTAGTGGTGTTAAAAGAGGTGTTGAAAGGCAAGATATCTAATTGCAATGCGCGGGTACACATCTGTCATATAACAGGCCACAAGAATTGGACGAAGCTGCAAGACGTCGCTTCACAAAACGTCTATATATCAATCTTCCTGGAGGTGCAGCGAGAAAAACAATCATAGAAAGCAACATTAAGAACGGAAGACATGTCTTAGAGGCGAAAGATATCAACAGGATTGTTGACGAAACGGCAGGTACATAGATAAATTCAGAATGCTTCCAGACATTATAGATGTTGTATAACCCATGCTGTCTCCTAAAAGACAACTTTGATATCTTTCATATTTCGCAATAGCCCTCCAATAATCTGTTATATATCGGAATAACCTATGATATTTCGCGGACATAATAAGGCTATCGTATGATACACATAACTGAAGTACATTTGCACTCTGCACATAGGATATTCAGGAGCTGACATGGCAAATTTATGCCGAGAAGCGGCTCTGGGGCCTTTAAGAGATGTGCGAAAAGATGATATATAGAATTTCTCATTGTTTGTGATATACCAATGTATTTACATAAAAGTTTTGTTTCATATCACAAGGTCAGACTCTTCCGTGTTGCTGACTTCATGAATACATTAAAACAAGTCCGAGCAAGCGTCGGAAATAGTGACTTGGAACTTTACACAAATGGAATGCCGTTTACGGCAGTTTTTCACCGTAAGCATACAAGTTGTTACTGTATTGGGTGTTCGGACTTTCAATGTATAAAGGCCGTGAACGTAGACTAAAACTGCTTAAAATGAAACGACAATTAACTGTCATTGTCTGTGAACCCATTATAATACTTGTAAATTACAATGTAGAAATGTGCAACATTTCTATCAAAAAAATAAAATTGCTCTAATTTCAAAGGCTTTGACTTTAACTTAAAATCCTGAAGTACTTTCATGGGTGAAAACGTAAAAAGGCCTTTTTACGAGTTGATCCGTCAAAATTACCTAAGTTTTTGTGCTATCACATTTTCAGCATATAATGACGATGGCTAACACATCTAATACATATGCAAGGGCTTTCTTTAAATAGAAGCCTTAAAAGGAGTTTTTTACGGGAAGGCCCGTAAATATTGCCTCATTGAGATAATAAATTGTTTTCTCAAAATATAACCCTGTCCCTTGCCTCTGGTTGAATAAGCAGTTGCTTTAAGTTACAGTATATGCTGAATTTATGCTTGAAAGTACTACATAGGCTTTGTTATGGATAAAAGCGTAAAAAAGGCTTTTTTTACGAGTTTACCTGTCAAAATTGCCTGATTTTTGTGCTATCATACTTTCAGCATATAATGAAGATTACTAACAAATCCAATACATATGCAAGGGGTTTCTTTAAATAGAAAGGCTTAAAAGGGTTTTTTTACGGGAAGACCCGTAAATATTGCCTCATTGAGATGCTAAATAGTTTCCTGAAAATATAACACTCTCCCTTGCCTCTGGTTGAATAAGCAGTTGCTTTAAGTTACAGTATAAAGTGAATTTATGCTTGAAAGTACTACTTAGGCTTTTTTATGGGTAAAAGCGTAAAAAAGGCCATGTTTACACGACTTCATCCGTCAAAATTGCCTCTTTTGTGCTATCACATTTTCAGTATATAATGAAGATTACTAACAAATCTAATACATATGCAAGGGCTTTCTTTAAATAGGAAGGCTTAAAAGGGTTTTTTGCGGGAAGGCCCTAAATATTACCTCATTGAGATAATAAATTGCTTTCTGAAAATATAACACTGTCCCTTGCCTCTGGCTGAATAAGCAGTTGCTTTAAGTTACAGTATAAAGTAAATTTATGCTTGAAAGTACTACATAGGCTTTTTATGGGTAAAAGCGTAAAAAAGGCCATTTTCACGAGTTGATCCGTCAAAATTGCCTGTTTTTGTGCTATCACATTTTCAGTATATAATGAAGATTACTAACAAATCTAATACATATGCAAGGGCTTTCTTTAAATAGGAAGGCTTAAAAGGGTGTTTTTGGTGGAAGGCCCTAAATATTACCTCATTGAGATAATAAATTGCTTTCTGAAAATATAACACTGTCCCTTGCCTCTGGTTGAATAAGCAGTTGCTTTAAGTTACAGTATAGGCTGAATTTATGCTTGAAAGTACTACATAGGCTTTTTATTGGTAAAAGCGTAAAAAAGGCCATTTTCACGAGTTGATCCGTCAAAATTGCCTGTTTTTGTGCTATCACATTTTCAGCATATAATGAAGATTACTAACAAATCTAATACATATGCAAGGGCTTTCTTTAAATAGGAAGGCTTAAAAGGGTTTTTTTGCGGGAAGGCCCTAAATATTACCTCATTGAGATAATAAATTGCTTTCTGAAAATATAACACTGTCCCTTGCCTCTGGTTGAATAAGCAGTTGCTTTAAGTTACAGTATAAAGTGAATTTATGCTTGAAAGTACTACATAGGCTTTTTATGGGTAAAAGCGTAAAAAAGGCCATTTTCACGAGTTGATCTGTCAAAATTGCCTGTTTTTGTGCTATCACATTTTCAGTATATAAAGAAGATTACTAACAAATCTAATACATATGCAAGGGCTTTCTTTAAATAGGAAGGCTTAAAAGGGTTTTTTTGATGGAAGGCCCTAAATATTACCTCATTGAGATAATAAATTGCTTTCTGAAAATATAACACTGTCCCTTGCCTCTGGTTGAATAAGCAGTTGCTTTAAGTTACCATATAGGCTGAATTTATGCTTGAAAGTACTACATAGGCTTTTTATGGGTAAAAGCGTAAAAAAGGCCATTTTCACGAGTTGATCCGTCAAAATTGCCTGTTTTTGTGCTATCACATTTTCAGCATATAATGAAGATTACTAACAAATCTAATACATATGCAAGGGCTTTCTTTAAATAGGAAGGCTTAAAAGGGTTTTTTTTTTGCGGGAAGGCCCTAAATATTACCTCATTGAGATAATAAATTGCTTTCTGAAAATATAACACTGTCCCTTGCCTCTGGTTGAATAAGCAGTTGCTTTAAGTTACAGTATAAAGTGAATTTATGCTTGAAAGTACTACTTAGGCTTTTTTATGGGTAAAAGCGTAAAAAAGGCCATGTTTACACGACTACATCCGTCAAAATTGCCTCTTTTTGTGCTATCACATTTTCAGTATATAATGAAGATTACTAACAAATCTAATACATATGCAAGGGCTTTCTTTAAATAGGAAGGCTTAAAAGGGTTTTTTTGCGGGAAGGCCCTAAATATTACCTCATTGAGATAATAAATTGCTTTCTGAAAATATAACACTGTCCCTTGCCTCTGGTTGAATAAGCAGTTGCTTTAAGTTACAGTATAAAGTGAATTTATGCTTGAAAGTACTACATAGGCTTTTTATGGGTAAAAGCGTAAAAAAGGCCATTTTCACGAGTTGATCCGTCAAAATTGCCTGTTTTTGTGCTATCACATTTTCAGCATATAAAGAAGATTACTAACAAATCTAATAAATATTGCCTCATTGAGATACTAAATAGTTTCCTGAAAACATAACCCTGTCCCTTGCCTCTGGTTGAATAAGCAGTTGCTTTAAGTTACAGTATAGGCTGAATTTATGCTTGAAAGTACTACATAGGCTTTTTTATTTGTAAAAGCGTAAAAAAGGCCTTTTTTACGAGTTGACCTGTCAAAATTGCCTGATTTTTGTGCTATCATATTTTCAGTATATATTGAAGATTACTAATACATCTAATACATATGCAAGGGCTTTAAATAGCAAGGCTTAAAAGGGTTTTTTACGGGAAGACCCGTGAATATTTGGCTCATTGACATAATAAATTGCTTTCCCAAGATATAACCCTGTCCCTTGCCTCTGGTTGAATAAGCAGTTGCTTTAAGTTACAGTATAAAGTGAATTTATGCTTGAAAGTACTACTTAGGCTTTTTTATGGGTAAAAGCGTAAAAAAGGCCATGTTTACACGACTTCATCCGTCAAAATTGCCTCTTTTTGTGCTATCACATTTTCAGTATATAATGAAGATTACTAACAAATCTAATACATATGCAAGGGCTTTCTTTAAATAGGAAGGCTTAAAAGGGTTTTTTTGCGGGAAGGCCCTAAATATTACCTCATTGAGATAATAAATTGCTTTCTGAAAATATAACACTGTCCCTTGCCTCTGGTTGAATAAGCAGTTGCTTTAAGTTACAGTATAAAGTGAATTTATGCTTGAAAGTACTACATAGGCTTTTTATGGGTAAAAGCGTAAAAAAGGCCATTTTCACGAGTTGATCCGTCAAAATTGCCTGTTTTTGTGCTATCACATTTTCAGCATATAAAGAAGATTACTAACAAATCTAATAAATATTGCCTCATTGAGATACTAAATAGTTTCCTGAAAATATAACCCTGTCCCTTGCCTCTGGTTGAAGTATAGTATAGGCTGAATTTATGCTTGAAAGTACTACATAGGCTTTTTTATTTGTAAAAGCGTAAAAAAGGCCTTTTTTACGAGTTGACCTGTCAAAATTGCCTGATTTTTGTGCTATCATATTTTCAGTATATATTGAAGATTACTAATACATCTAATACATATGCAAGGGCTTTAAATAGCAAGGCTTAAAAGGGTTTTTTACGGGAAGACCCGTGAATATTTGGCCCATTGACATAATAAATTGCTTTCCCAAGATATAACCCTGTCCCTTGCCTCTGGTTGAATAAGCAGTTGCTTTAAGTTACAGTATAGGCTGAATTTATGCTTGAAAGTACTATATAGGCCTTTTTAATGGGTAAAAGCGTAAAAAAGGCCTTTTTTATGAGTTGATATATAAAAATTTGCCGAGTTTCAAGGTGAAGTAGTTCTTGTTTATACTGAAGGTTGTAAAAACAAATGTTATCATGTAAAGGAATTCTTTATAACTCAATATATAAGGCTTTTTCTGCTGAAAAGTTGCTTGTTTAAAAAAATGTTCTGGAAAACTCATTTTTGAAACAGAATGTTATTTATAAATGAATATTATGTAAACAGAAACAGGCTGTATTGCAGTTGAGTATTACAGTATTTTTATAAAAGGGAATTTTTAAACCTTAAATATCAAAAAGGTCTTTTTTACAAATGGGGTTATAAAAAAGGCCTTTTTAACTTGGGAAGACCAAAGTAAATATGATGTGCACCTAACACTATCACAGCTCATTTATATGCCAAATATGACAAGATACGGGTTATTAGTGTGGGAATATGAGCTGTGTTGGACGGACGGACAACACACAAACCTACAGACTCCCTGGGGGACCTAAAGCGAAGTCTAACCGATAATCTTTGACACGGTGAATCAGAACGCATCACGTGATGTTTCGCAACAATAAGGTATCAAAAAAAAAAATGAAAATGTAACGACCAAAAAATTAACGTTATTGTTCTGCACGAACAAATATTTAGTGCAGCTAATTATAACCAAAGGTTCCGTCGGCTTCTATTAAACTTGACTTAGAATCCTGATCAGAATAGTGAACACAGTGAAACCATACTGACACCACACAAAGTTGCCGCATGCGTGTAAACATTACTTTATCACAGTTCATGAACACGTTCTGTGTCATATACAGTCGGACCCGCGTAATATGAAGTTGTCGGGACCGAGCAAAATACTTCATATTACGCGACCTTCATATTACACGAACTTCACACTGCAATACCCGAGTGTTTGATTACGGTATTGGTAGACAATAGCTTTGACGCAATGCCTTTTATAAACAACAGCATTCAGTGTTGACACTTACTCAAAGTCTACTGTGTATTTGATTCTTTGTGTTTTTGTTCTTGGCCTTTTATGTATTTCATATTACGCGAACACATATAATGCAGTAAATGTACCCCTTGGGACCTTTTGCTGGACTTCATATTACGTGAACTTCATATTACACGTGTTCATATTATGTGAACTTCTGTCCATAGAAACCAAGGCATTCTACATCGGGACCAAGCAAATCACTTCATATTACGCGAACTTCATATTAACCGTGTTCATATTAAGTGGGTCCGACTGTATGTCATACCGTCCTAACAAGACGATTATCTCACCCCCATCCCGTTCCCAATATACTTCCTAGTTGCTGTCCTTGACAACATGTGCCACACCGATTATCATCGTTGCTATGGCAACGCCACACTGCACAGCATTTTTACCAGCAACAAAACAATCCATTACTTCACACTGTCGCTTGCAGTGCTGTGATTTCCCACGATTAGCGTCGTCACAAAGAGAGCTTTCGGACCCGATTATTTCCTTGAAGTAAAGGTCCTTTGAAAAAGCAATCAATCCACAAGCACAGTGCGTGTGATCAGAAAGTGACGCTGTCGGCAAGCGCCAACGATGACTGAATGACGTATCCACGACATCGACAAGGCCGCTCTCAGCCAATGGCAATGCAGCTTTCACCAAGCTTGATGTAAAGCAGTTGATCATTGGCTGCACTGTGTGCAGAGGTGCTTCCAGTTCTTCTGACCATGTGGACAGCATGTGACGTCCCTGAAGAAAAGAAAAGACACTGCGTGATAACATCATTTACATAAATGTTACGGAAATAACAACTACCATAGAATCGTGTGCACTCGGAAAGCAATAAGACAGAATAATAATATAAGAGTAAATAAACTCAGCCTCAAAGATACACGGTCTCCCGTGTAGGGCGGGTGGCCTACGACCTTTGTACTAAGGTCGGCTTGCAAAATGTCATACTACTACTATATTCAACACATTTTTCACAATTCTGACATTTCACATTTATACATTTAGACAGAAGTTTCATATTTAAAAAAAGTTACTGTAGCAATTTTCAATATCTGTTTTATCCATGTGTGAAATTTTAAAAATTCCAAGGAATAGTTTTAGAGACACAGTCTCGAGGACAAGATGCATTGCTCTCACAAAATTAGATCAAAACTCGAAGTTTTACCAAATTTCAAAATATTGTCATTTTGACCATTTACGAGTTGGCATATCTTCAATATGTGCTCTATCCATGTGTGAGATGTCAACACAATCCGATCACTAGTTCTGGAGACCTAGCCTGAAATCGGCGTCCAAGACACGCTTATTTCTAGTAACAGAAATTTGCCATCATTTTATGAATCCGAACCAAAACACGACGTGGCTCACCTATAATACATTCTCTCGTACCTATAGTTGCTTAGATACAGCCCGGACACAGCGTTCTATTATGCGGACAAAATTGTATAAAGTTTTACCACATTTGAAAATACTGTCATTTAGACAATTTTTCATGAACCGGGACAAAAATACGACGTTGCACACATTCAATATGTGCTCTATCTGTATGTGAAATTTCAAAAAAAAAAAAAAAAATAAAAAACCTGGACACCGTCGAAAATCCGTTAAGTTCCAATAATAAAAAAAATACTGTCATTTTGACAACTTTTTATGAATCCGAATCAGGTTTCAAATGAGGTCAAGTTTAAGCCGCGCATAAGGACGGGCTCTCCCTTACTTTTTTCTCCACATAATTGGCTAAAGTCGTCTGCCAGCAACCAGCACCGGCTAGGTACCAAGGAGCTCTCTCGCTAAGGTGCAAAACCTGCTGACTAGCCGCGAAGACCGCCTGTGTACATGTGAAAATACGAGCACGGTCTGTATACATATTCTAGTCTCTGTGCATTACGGATAAGCATTAAGTAAATATCTAGTCAATTATATGAGATCACCTTTTATCTCAAATACATGGATACCTATTTTATTCAATTGTGAAGCGCTTGGATAGTTATGGAACGTACAGCGCGCTATACAAATATCATTGAACATGTGAAAATACAACGAAGACCGTCTCTGTACATGTGAAAATACAAATCTCAAAATACCCAGTCCCTTTTTAACTAAACAGCCATTTCTTTCAACTGGGCGAAATTTTATCAGTAGATAAAAGCCGAATAAAAATCATCCTAGCTTGACATAATTAATATACCAACCGCATAAAAAAAAACAAGCACACTCCTTTCAAAGTGCCCACTTACAACAATTCAAACAAAAAATAAATAAATAAATAAATAACACCTGTAATCTCCGCATTTTTGACAGTCCGGTTGTTATTTTCGAAAGTTTTGCTGTTCTAAAGGAGAAGCAAACTCGAAAGAAATGTGTTTAGAAAGAATACGATGAAAAAGATGAAAATGAAGGAGAAAAAGACTAATTCGGGCACAAGTGACTGAGATGACTGAGAGACAGGGGGGGGGGGGGGGGGGGAGAAACCTCCACATCATTCACATATATGACAGTCCACACGAGCTTGACAACCTTTAATTCCGCTAGAGACTCCTCACTCCTGTTGGCGAGAACGACAGTGGCTACGCTGCTGCCTCGAGCCGTCAGCTGCACGTAGCTTCTCTCCCCGTACACACAGTGGTGGGCGTCGTCCACGTAACCATAGCAACCGCCACTCAGCCCACAGGATACATTCCTCACTATGTCTCCTCCTGAAATTTATGCGACATTTTGCAATATTTTCCTTAAAAAATCTTACATAAATATGCAAAAAGATGAGAAAGGTTAACCACTTCAAAATATTACAACTCTCTAAAACGTAGACAGCTGGCAGCTATACATTTCCACTTCTGAATAAAAACAGACAATTTTAGAATAAGTAAAGTATGTACCTATGTTTTAAAACCGGAATGATGTTGGAAAGGCGGTAGAAGCTTCATCTGAATTCAACGTATGTACAGAACACTTATGAAAACAATAACATGTTTCAAACGGTAATTTGCGATCGGCTGAAACTCAGGGCCCAAAACTCAAGCGGGAACCTTTGCAGCCAGGCACGTTACCTGTTAAATTATGCACGAGCTCGATCTGTGCACTGCCCAGTCTATCCAGGACTAGCACGTGACCACTATCAAGGCACTGCCTCACTTCCGGGTGTACAACTTTCTGACAGAGCAGCAGACCAACCTGAAATATGGTGGTAGGCATGACATGCTGGTAGGCAGGGTGTGTAGACATGACATGTCTACAGGCACGTGTTTGTTGACACAAGATCATATCATTACACGCGACGCGTGGCTGATTTTTTTTACCTATATCAAGAAACGTGGCAGGCAGGCAATTTTTTTCTGTTCTGTTTGCACAATGCGGCAGCATGACTAAGGAAATGGTGCCTTAAACTGCAACCCCGGGATGTGATCTATCGATACAAGACCAAACTGGCGGTCATTAATACCAGGAGTGGTATTCTGCTCTGTGACTCTATTTAAGGACGTCCTTATTCTTGAGATTAGATGGTTCATCCTTAATTTTTATCCTTATTTTTAAAAGACTTTGTTAAGTTTGAAGATAGAGCAGAATAGCTTTTTTTTCCTTATTTTTTAAAATAAGGACATCCTTAAAAATAAGGACAGCGCAGAATAGACGAATGCCCACAAAACGAGCTAAGCCATCAAGGAGATGACTCACAGTCACAACCACGGCAGTGTTTGCTCACCTTATTACGCAACAGCTCCTCAGCGAAGTGCATCAGTTTCTCGACGACTGTATCTGCCAGAGTCCACCTCTCCGCCATTTCATACGTCACATCCGGGAACTCGTCGCTGTCGCCTGCCAGCGATACACACGTCAGCAGCGTTCTGATGCGACCTCTGTCGGCTCCGGACGGAACTCGCACTATATCGCTCAGGGCTCGTGACGCATACACAGGAATGCGCGGAGTCTCATAAAGAAAACCATCGACAAGTGAGCATTCAGACGGTCTATAACCCTCAAGCTGAATATAATGCAAGCGTTTATTTATATCTCCCTCCGCTATGCTGCAAGTAGTCAGATACGTCTCGACCGCTAATTTGCATATGTGGGTCAATTCGGTGTCAGAAAGACCGCACAGTGTTTTCGTTGATATCACACCTTGGACAAGCGTCACCAGCTCTCGCATTTTGTACGAAGGTTCGTCGCTCAATTTAAATTTCGCTTCAAACTCTGGTGAGTCTAAATACTTATCACATACTGAAGACACGAGACTAAAAGTTTGTATGACTAAGTGCCGGTGAAAACCTAAAAGAAGCGCACTCCGGATGAGGTACAGTGCAAACCGCCCGGCGAATAGTCCTTGGTCCATAAAATGGGTCACGTGACCTTGTAACGCTGTCGCTAGGAGACGCACCACCGGTTGTGTGAACTGCACACACTGTAACAAACGCGCCGATTGTGACGTCACAGACACGTGACCGCCACTGTTGTTATGGATACTCTTATACAAGCCCTCGGGTCCGTAGCAAGAATCCAATATTCTCGACAGCGCGGCCATAGAATCCTGGGTGTCGTCTGCTTCGAGAGGTGCTAGTGTTACCTGTGACTCCTCCGTGCTGGCCAGCCTCCCTTTCTTGCCTGTCGCCGCCATCGACGCGCCTCCCTATCTACAAATCATAGCGTAACTTGATTGTTCAATGTAAAATGGCCTTTTGATCTCCATAAAACTGGACGCATTTTGTCACTGTAATAGTATCTTAACCCAAGTGCATGTGTCCAAGCTTCCTTTGTTACATTTTCACAGGGCATCATTTTAAAATCCTCAGACTATACACAAACTGAGACGATTTCAGAAAACAATGCTTGACAATGCTTCAAAATTTCTAACACTTTTCCTCGACATTTCATCAAGCCTTTGCTTTTTTTTTTCTACTACCAAAAATGTACCGTTTGCATTGTTCATAAGCCGACACCTTTTCACAAAACAACGCAGTTAACCTGTCATTTTATTTGCATTGATTAGTTTTATTATTACTATTATTATTCACTTTTTATGGTGCACGTTGAATAATCTTGTACACCATCTGGGGAAGTCGTGCGCCACAAAATCTCTATGCACCGTACAGAAACTCGATGAACTACGTCACACGTGACCACAATGCTTGTTTACTAACGCCTGACTACGTGCTGTGGCTCTATGCACAGAAAAGAAAATCGATGAACTACGTCACACGTGACCACAATGCTTGTTTACTAACGCCTGACTACGTGCTGTGGCTCTATGCGCCGTACAGAAAATCGATGTACTACGTCACACGTGACCACAATGCCTGTGTTACTAACACCTAGCTACGTGCGGTGACTTCCACGGGGAAATAAGGCCGAAGCGATAACTGCTTGTAAAGCTGAACACCATTGATAGGAATACTAAAGAAATAGTCAAATACCTTATTCTTTTGCAGATTTCATAGATAAAACACTGGTGGTGTCTGGAGTCTGGGTAGCTGATTCTGTGGTCTGTGTGGATTCATTTTTTACCTTATCCTAAATGTACATAAAAGAGATGTTTTGCAATCACCATCTCCAGTAACACCATTTTAAATAACAGATCAACCCAATACCAGACTGAACTATTAAACACCACTGCCTGCCTTGAAACGTGTCGACGGCATTTCATTTCAATAAGTTAACATATCCACAGTGAAATAAAAATGTTTACTGACCTAGTACACATTCTCCCAGTTTATTTTATTGTTTTTGGGAAGGGGCATAAGGCAAAAACAAAACAAAAACACACACACAAACAGACACAAAAGCCCGGCAGCCTACCAATTTCTGAAGAGTCGATAAATTGCTAAAACTCTTTTTACATGCACACACACTGAAACAAACTCTAATAATGAAAAAAAATTGCAAAATAAAACTCACCTCGATAAACTTCTTATAAACAGCAATGCACAACACCACAGCAGGAGGGAAAGCTAACACCGGTATTATGTTTCTCCGAATAAAATTTGCTACAATCATTGTTTTCAGAGCAACCTGTTGGCTAGCCCTGTAAGCATAAACAGAAACAGGGGGGGGGGGTGACGCTTAGCTCAGTTGGTTAGAACGTTGGTCTGGTAATCCCAAGGTCCAGAGTTCGATTCCAGCTCGGGGTGGTAAGCAGGGGAATGACGTCCGCTCCAGAGCTAACGGTTAGATCACCTCTCACGGAATTTGTGAAACACAAGCAGGCCCAAACCGCCCCCCAAATTCATAGGGGTATAAAGCGATGACGGACAGACGGACGGACAGATGGACGGACACCCCAAACCTATAGGCCCAAATCCGAAGGGTTGGGGCCTAAAAATTAACGCCCACTAAGACTTTCGGCCATCTTTCAGCTTTCAGCTGCGCCGCCTTTTTTTACAATCTTGCGGCTCTTTAAAATACACAAAGGAAGCGGAGGTACAACATAAGAGGTAAAGGGGAAATAGTAAGGTAATCTACAACACTCCTTATCGCGTCTTCTGATGCACGATTTTCTTTTATTAGTTGAATTGGCGGCAGCTATAATGTATGGTGATACATGTTATGGTTTGTTTTTGAAGAATGGCATTACGCAAAAGCAAAGTCTAGAATAAACTGGTTTATTTCCACAGACAGCCCTTCAAATTTTAGCATTATTAAGGCAATTACACCAAAAAAAAAAAAAAAAAAAAAAAAAAAAACAACAAAAAAAAAACAAGTAAGTATTTGTGAAACACACGCAGGCCCGAACCGTCCCCCCCCCCCCCCCAAATTCACAGGGTACAAGTATTCAGTGAACACTAACAGGCCCCAACGCCCCCAAAATTGTAAGGGGTCGTCTATGGTTTTGAACCTGTTGGCCAGTTTAGGCCAAGAAAAATAAATGTCCTACTTCTGCTCAAAACTTTGAAAAACAATGATACTGGCTGGCGGAAAATCTTTTTTTTACCCCCAAAATTTAGCAGATCACGTGACCGAATTGGCCAAAATGGCCTAAAGGCACATCTACAAGTCGAGACTTTTCAATTGAGCCCAACATCAAGTCTCTAGGCCTCTGCGTTCTCGAGATATCGCCTGTACAAACACAAGTCGATTTTTTGCGTTTTTGGACAATTTGGCCAAGATCACGTGATCGAATTTGGCCAAAATGGCCAAAAGGCACATCTACAAGTCGAGACCTTTCAAATGAGCCCAACATCAAGTCTCTAGGCCTCTGCGTTTACGAGATATCGTCTGTACAAACACAAGTCGATTTTTTGCGTTTTTGGACAATTTGGCCAAGATCACGTGATCGAATTTGGCCAAAATGGCCAAAAGGCACATTTACAAGTCGAGATCTTTCAAATGAGCCCAACATCAAGTCTCTAGGCCTCTGCGTTTACGAGATATCGTCTGTACAAACACAAGTCGATTTTTTGCGTTTTTGGCCAATTTCGCCAAGATCACGTGATCGAATTTGGCCAAAATGGCCAAAAGGCACATTTACAAGTCGAGATCTTTCAAATGAGCCCAACATCAAGTCTCTAGGCCTCTGCGTTCTCGAGATATCGTCTGTACAAACACAAGCCGATTTTTTGCGTTTTTAGCCAATTTGGCCAAGATCACGTGATCGAATTTGGCCAAAATGGCCAAAAGGCACATCTACAAGTCGAGACCTTTCAAATGAGCCCAACATCAAGTCTCTAGGCCTCTGCGTTTACGAGATATCGTCTGTACAAACACAAGTCGATTTTTTGCGTTTTTGGCCAATTTGGCCAAGATCACGTGATCGAATTTGGCCAAAATGGCCAAAAGGCACATCTACAAGTCGAGACCTTTCAAATGAGCTCAACATCAAGTCTCTAGGCCTCTGCGTTTACGAGATATCGCCTGTACAAACACAAGTCGATTTTTGGCGTTTTTGGCCAATTTAGCCAAGATCACGTGATCGAATTTGGCCAAAATGGCCAAAAGGCACATCTACAAGTCGAGACCTTTCAAATGAGCCCAACATCAAGTCTCTAGGCCTCTGCGTTCTCGAGATATCGCTTGTACAAAAAAGCGATGACGGACAGACGGACGGACGGACAGACAGACACCCCAAGTCTATAGGCCCCCAACCCTTTAGGGTTGGGGCCTAATAAAGCGATGACGGACAGACAGACAGACGGACGGACACCCCAAACCTTTCGGCCCCAATCCGAAGGGTTGGGGCCTAAAAAAAAAACCGAAACCCTGAAATGTGATTCGGCATTTTATTTACGTTTTAATGTTAATCTACCTCTTTTGTGGCCTACTTGTGAATGTGTTTCGAGTAAAATAGTCACACGGTTTCATTTCCCAGCGATAAAATTGGGGGATACCATTAAAAGAAACAAATTAGGAAAATTTATGAAATATAATTTTGTCTGTCATTGTGGATCTATCAGTTAGATACAGAAGAAACCTGTGTATGCTCATCACGGGTTCGAGTGATAAAAATTACCGTATTCCAATATTTATTCTAAAACATGTATGTATTGTTTTTAACACTCCCGCCCGTATGCTATAGCCCTGTTCCGATTAATGCACCTATTTGTTTTCGTCTGTCTTACTCGACTTGTTTTCAGAGACATATGTATCGCTATTGGAACGGTACTTTTCACGTCTAAATATTTGTCCTTCCGTAGAAAATACCCAGTCGGATAATATTCCTTTCGTTTTGACACGGGCAGAGAAGTTCCCCTTGACGAAAATCACATTAATCTTTATTACGATTCAAGTTGTCTTAAGTCGTATTCGTTAAAAAAAGATGTGTAAACTCTTGAAACTTCTTTTCCGAAATTGTTCACTGAGAAATTGTAACTGCACCATAACCCCAAAATATGGATGCAAATGAAAGCATAGCGGTTGAAAAGGTAATTAAGCCTGCACTAACCCTTATTTACACCAACGCATTCCCACCAACAGCATAAAATCTAGATAACACGCAAGACAAGTACAGGTTAGCAGTGAAAGGTCCTTATTTGATCAGAGAGAGGGCAGGAAGAATGTAATGTAATGAGAAATTTCCTACAGCTCAATCCAAAACGAAATACAGCTTAATGAAATGCCACTATCTCCTTGTAGTCTCCTTAACCGATCATGCTAGATTTGTATGGGGTCCTAGAATATCGCTCAACTGCTTCAAAAAGGCTATTTACGGAACAGTTCTGAAAACATGGCTACCCGAAGCAAGAGTATACCAAAAGACCCCGACGACATCAAAGACATCAAAGAGCAGTTGAAATTAGTCCACTCCGCAATTTCCACCATAGATACGGAACAGTCTCAGATTCAAAGCCTTCAGAACAATATTGAAACATTGCTGAAACAAATATCAAAACTGCAAAAAGATAACGAACAAAAAGACCTAAAGATAAAGTCCCTTGAACCACGAGTTGATGCACTGGAGCAGTACTCGCGAATGGACGACGTAATTATCCAGGGTCTCGAGATTGCTCACAAGTGATACACCAGAGCGGCCACATCAGGTTTCAGCGCGGAAGACCAGGAAAATGCTCCAGACGTAGAGCTAGAAAACCTCGAGGACAAAGTCATTAATTTTTTAAAGAGCAAAGGAATCCAGATTGACAAAGAGGAGATCAACGCCTGTCACGCTCTCAAAAGTAGAAGCAGGGATGCCAAAACAAACATTGTATTGCGCTTCTACAACTGTAAATCAAAAATCCGTGTACTGAAAAATGCAAAAAAAACTGAAAGGGACGAAAGTTTTCATCAACGAGCATCTTACATAAAAACCCAGGCCATAGCAAGACATGCAAGATCTCTGCGAAAAGACAATCTTATCAATAGTATATGGACAAGGAATTGCCTCGTCTTCGTCAAAACGACTGCAAATACTGGAACGCCAAAAGTTATTGCAATTCGGGAAATGTCTGACTTTGAAAAGTATGGGATCTCCAACTAATCATACATTTTGTAATATAACATGTCTCGTCTCGGCCCATCCAGCTTCCATGAACATAGCCACCCTAGATATTCTGTGAGAACCCTAGAGTTGTCGCCCTCTTTCTTTTATAAATATTTTGGTAGAATTTTTTAGAGATTTTTAGAATACGGGCCTGGCTAGGTTTCTGGACGCGACCATCGAAAAATACGGTCCCATTGGCTTGGCAGCATAAAAAAATAGGCACCAAAACTCTCCCGGCTGCCAACGACCCGAGACCCATTCCCTTTTTAGGCAATGTTTTTCGGAAAGAGCTCCACCACTCTCTTCGTATTTTGAATTTCTTATGATTTCTTTATAACTGATTAGCAATGTTGTGATGTCCAGATTCCTCCGCGGGTCAATTCGGTTTCTCATTGGCTGTATGGGGAGTCCCTCTCTGGATAGCCGGGGAATAAAAACTCCCCGGCGAGGCTGGAGAGGGCAGACAGGCAAAGAGAGACTGACAGAGATTGAGCAAGAAAGAGAGAGAGAGCTTTACCCGACAGCCATTGTGGAAACCGAGAATAAAGATAGCAAGGTAGAAACCTGTGAAAGAAAATCTGTTAAGAAATAGTGGAATAAATTTAAAGATCACCAATAAAAGTTATGTCTTTTTATAGAAGTTCAGTTTTGGATTAAACAAGCTGTTTCTAAATGAAACAGCCCCGAAGAGTCGCACTTTTTAACCTGGCGAAAAGTGCACCTTTTTCAACTCTTCTTTTCACCATTTAAGGCTGGAAGAGTCGCGCTTTTCACTAGCTGAAAAGTGCATCTTTGCCACCCTTCGGATAGTAAAAGAACGAGGGTCGTGTTGCTAATTGGGGTGGTAATATACAGTGAATCAACCCTTTATCGACCTCCCCAAGCGACACCGTCGTCGTACTGTCGGTTCTCTAATTGGCAGTATTACGAGGGTGGCGACAATTCACACAAACTGTGTACCAGTAGTTACTATGTTTCAAACACAAATGCTTTTCAGTCTTTTTTTCTCTTGGATATTAGATATTAAATAAATGTCTGTTATTTGCTCAGTTTGTGACTGCGTTAATAACGCAGCTAAAATCCAGTGTGAAACTTGTAAGCTGTTTGTTGATCGTAAATGTACAGGAATAACAAAAAACACCTTGAACTTTCTATTGAAAAGTGATGTAAAGTTTAATTGCATATCGTGTTTAAATTTGTTCCCATTTCAAAGTTTAACTGATGAAGAATTCATTTTTATAAATTCAAATCTAGACATTCATGAAAACCAATTCGACGTTTATCAAACTTGTGAAGAGCTTAATTGTATTGAATACTCTGACTATAAGGATCACGACTTTGAAATGGACTTTTGTCAAATTCCAAACCCGAATTGGGGCAAAGTCACGATAATTGGAGTGTTTTTCTTACTATGTGATACCATTACAAACACTTTTATCTTAACTGGGGCAGAATTTAAACACACCTGAAATCTGAAAGGGGTTCATGGCAGAAGCTATTATTAACAAGAACTTAGTTTAAATCTTGGGATAAAAATGAGTTCCTGCCCTATTTCGTTGCCATGAAATCATTTGCAGCTGATTGGCTGACGTACTCTAGCGACATTGATGTCTTGGGAGAATTTTCAAGTGCAACACGTCGTGAACCCTTCAAATGTGACCGAGTTATCATATTAAGCTTCTGATCTTTTTGGCAATTACTATGCAAGTAATGAAAATCCTATGCTGTGTCAAACTAAATAGCTTTATTTCATTTACCCCCAATCGAGTGACGAATGTTGTAAACACTGAAAACATAAACAACCTGCGTAGTGGAAAAAACAGCTGTTTGACAGCTTTTTGTTTACAGCATACGTCAAGTGAAAGAAACGAGATTGTGACAGATTTTTAGTGATTGGAGGTCACATGATGTTTACATATGAAACCTGACTGTTGATGCAAGTAGCGCTTACTATTCTGGCAGATGATCCTCTCGAGAGTGTCTGGAGAACTCCGAGCTTTTGCTAATTCTGGCAGATAAATTATCTGATCGCCATTTTTTCTCTCGGAAAATCACTTCCGTATAAGTGTTCGAAATCACGTGACAATAAGAAGGAATATGGCGTTGTTTGGGTAAACACAATTATTTGTTTTTATTTATTCATATTGTGAATAATACAACACTACCCATAATTATTTGGAGTTTTTGATCAGTGCTGTTGATTACGTTTCCATTAACAACACGGTTCCGTATTAATTTTCGGCAAGAAGGTCAAGGTCGGTCGTTGACAGGCCCAAAAAGCTTTAGTCAAAGCTGTCAAAACACCTAAAACCGGAAACACGTGGGAAGCACGTTTTCAAGTGACTTGAAGTGCGAAAGAAACAGCAAGTCAATGACTTTTTTTACTTGACAGACAGATCTGTCATAAAAGAAACACATGGAGTGATATTAAACTGCAATTCGCACCACTGTGTGTGTGTGTTTTTAAGCAATAGATGCCGTAATTATATACACTGTTTTTTGCAGGAATCCAGTAGCTGAGTGGATGACACGTATTATTTGAAGTAAAAGAATAAATCCGAATCCCAGACAGGATTCTTTGTTTCTATTAAAATATCTTTCTAGAAGACGGCTGAACAGTAAGCCAAAAGAAGTACTTCGTTTTTAGTTTGTAAATATGTACATATCATTTAAATATTCCAGGTTCTGCCTTATGCATTTAATTTTCTTATTCTGCATTACACTTAACGCACAAGACAATCTTGGATTGCATATCTCCCGCCGAGCAGTTACCGTGTTCGAACTTCATTAATTCAGTGGAACCTTACCTATATCAAAGACTATAAAGACCAGTGTGAGAACCCAAGGGTTGGCGCCCTTTTTCTTTGATAAATATTTTGGTCGAATTTTGAAATATTTTTAGAATACGGGCGTGGCTAGGTCTCTGGACTCGGCCCTTGAAAAAATACGGTTGCATTGGCTTGGCAGCATAAAAAAGGCCAACCCACTTTCCCGGCTGCTAACAACCAGAGACCCATTTCCTTGTTAAGCAATATTTTTCGAAAGAACTCCGCCACTCTCTTCGTATTTTGACTATTTTCTTATGATTTCGTTATAACTGATTAGCAATATTGTCGTGTCCAGAGTCCTCTGTTGGTCAATTCGGTTTATCATTGGCTGTCTGGGGAGGGAGTCCCTCTCTGGATAGCCGAGGAATAAAAACTCCCCGGCGAGGCTGGAGAGGGCAGACTGACAGAGACCGATAGATAGATAGATAGATAGATAGAGAGAGAGAGAGAGAGAGAGAGAGAGAGAGAGAGAGAGAGAGAGAGAGAGAGAGAGAGAGCCCTACCTGACAGCCGTTGAGAAAACCGAGAATAGCGTTAGAATTAAAGATTCCAAGGTAGAAATCTGTGAAGAAAATTTGAAAAAGTGGAATAAATTTATAAATCATAGATAAAAGTTAAGTCTTTTTATTGAGGTTTAGTTTGGATAAAACAAGCTGTTTCTGAAAGAAACAGCCCCGAAGAGTCGCACTTTTTAACCTGGGAAAAAGTGTATCTTTTCCAACTCTTCTTTACATCATTTAAGGCCGGAAGAGTCGCGCTTTTTACTAGCTGAAAAGCGTATCTTTGCCACTCTCCGGATAGTAAGAAAACGAGGGTCGTGTTGCTAATTTGGGTGGCAACACACAGTAAATCAACCCTTTATCGACCTCCCCAAGCGACACCGTCGTCGTACTGCCGGTACCTAATCGCCAGTATTGCGAGGGTGGCGATACTAGCAAACAGTTTTTGCTTATATGAAGAAATAACTTTCATCTGCCTCGAACAACAAACTTATTCAAACTGTTGCAAAACCAAAATAAATTAACTTTGTTCAGAGGGCCATGATTTCAGCAACTTATGGTCGATCAAACTGAAATATATTCAAATATATTAACAAGTCGCCCGGTTTAAACATGGACTGAGTAGCGAAAACTATTCTAAGTTTAGAGGGTCATAATTTTTGCCTATCAAAAAGAAATCAACCCAATGCAAATCTACAATATATATTTTTTCACTGTATGAGCTTTCAAAGCAATCAGATAAAGGAAAGTTGACATATGAGGTTTCAAAGCAATAAGATAAAGGACAGTGGACATGGAGAAACGGATAAAATCGCAGTTTAACCCCCCTACATAGCCTGAGAAGAAATGAAAAGAATCCATGTTCAGAAGGCCATAATTTTGGCAAGTTTTCGTTCCATATTTACAATACATATTCTTTAACAGTGTGAAGTGTCAAAGCAATCAGATAAAGGAAAGTTAACAAAGTGGTCCAGACAAAACCTTGTTTTAAACACCTACATGGATTGAGAAGTGAAAAAATCGTTGAAGCTCAGAGGGCCATACTTTCGATAATTTTCGCTCGATTAAACTGAAAGCAAGAAGTTGCAATCTACAATATATATTCTTTCATTGTCTGAAGTTTCAAGTGGTTCGGATAAAAAGGGACACATCAGGGTTGCCGACGGACCGAAGGACAGACGGACACGAGACGTTTCTATGTCCTCCTCAAACGGAGGTACTGCGGGGGGGGGGGGATAATAACAGTTAATGAACTCTGCCTCTAAATTCCCTCCCTCCCTCTCTGAAGACTCTATTTCGAGTATTGCGATCCCTTTCAATACCAAACCAGATGCATATCATCTGGACATTTTAACATGATTATGCAACACCATTAGAGATAAATTTGCAAATTACTCTAATAACACGATTAAAATATCCTCATTACATTAAATAATAAATTGCTAAATTGCATATCTCTCAGTGTGAAAAACAAAGGTCTTTTGTTATTTGTAACACTGTTATTTACACCGTAGTGGTGCGAATTAAGAATCAGCTCAGGTATTTGCACACTCAGTGGTGTGTGTAAGTGCGTGTTTGCCCTATTATCCATAAAAGGTTTCGCACTGTCCCAGTTTTGATCGCATCGTGTTAGCCTACAGGTATAAAAAATTGAAAATACAAAATTAAAACATAACAAATCTCAGATGTAGGGGAAACATACCCAGAAATAAACTTTCAAAAGGCTATATTTTACAGTGCCTATATTGAAAGAAAATTAGAATTTTGATTTTTCCCGGTCACTCTTTTACAATTTAGCTCAATTAAACAACCATTAGAAGGACCAAAGTGGATTATATACACCACAGATGTGCAAATAGTGTCTTCCTAACTGAAAACTTTTTTTCCTAAATTTTCGAAATGTGTTTGCTTAAGTAGTCTTTTACGTAAAAGACATGTCCTGAATAGATCTCTGTATACAAAGAACACATTATGGAATGCTGATGTGGTTGCCATGCTCACAGAATACTTCAAAGTGAGAAATTTCTTGAGCGATAATTAATCAATCGACGAATGTGTCTCCGTACAAAACGGGTGTTCCCACTAAAAATGCGCAAAATACTGCGTTTCGAATAAATAACAGGTTAAAAATAAAGAAATGATAGAGATTTGGACTAAATTTTAAATTTCTCTTGCGCCCAAGAGCAATCGGGGGTTTTTAACAACCAGTACGAGGGAGAGGAGATAGAATTGGTTAGAGTAGATCGTAATTGGTGACAACAAAATGTTCATTTTGTTGTCGTAATTGGTGACAACAAAATGTTCATTTTTAACAAAACTTAATAAGCAGGACGCAAATTTGTCAACCCTTTCGACTGAAATATTCCCTATTATGCGATACGTGACAAATAAAAATTGTTTTCAGCTATAAGCCAAATCACACTTTGGGCGTTCCCAATAAAAATGCGCAAAAATTCCTGCGTTTCGAATAAAATAACCGGGTAAAAAATTAAAGAAATGATAGAGAGATTTCGCCTAAATGTCAAATTTCTCTTGCACCAAAGAGCAATCGGGTTTTTAACAACCCGTTTCATATTTTAAAAACTTATTAAAAGTTTTAACAAATGGTTTCAAGTTTCATTTTCTTTTATGTTCCGAGTATGAGCTGTTTTGCGATATTTCTTCCATATTTTTCTATCATTTCTTTCATTTCTTTACCCGTTTCCCACGCAGTCGAAATTCAAAATTCTTGCGCATTTTATTCGAAACACCGAAAGTGTGATTTGGAAGATGATCTTTTCAATTTCACCAAATTGGATCTGCTGAAGCCATTCGTTCTCCTCCCCCTCGTATGCTATTTTAAAAAATTAATAAAGGTTTCAAATTTCAATTTCTTTTATGTTCCAAGTATTTTTGATATTTCTTCTCTATTTTTCTATCATTTCATTCATTTTACCCGGTTCCATCGCAGTCAAAATTCGAAATTCTCGCGCATTTTATTCGAAACACCTAATCCTAGATGACTCTTGCGGTCTTCCTATGACAGCAAGAGTCATAGTTCATACAAAAGGAAATGTCATTGATGTCAATTTTCAAATCTCGGCGCACGACTGGGGCCAACGGCGTTATTTTAGAAAGGGTGCATTACATAAATGGCCCAATTATAAATTATGGTTTTAAAGAAAAAGCCTGCTAATTTGAGCCTCGGTGTCCTTGAACGTGCGCCGAAAGATCCAGAGCCTCGAAAATTGAAATCAATGGCCATTTCTATTGCAGGAAGTGTGACCGTTTCTGTCCTAGGAAGATAGAAAGGGTCCGCTGGGACTACGAAACACTCAAAGTGTGATTTGGCCCCTATGTTCAGCCGAATCAATTTTTATACTCTGTCCCAAAAATTTGCAGTCGAAACCACCTCCATCGGAAAGGTCCGAATTAAAGTACGAATTGGCTGCACGAATATACAAGCAAAGAACATCGGTGTAATAACGTCGTGAGATGTCACACCTTTAATATTGCGAAGATTGAACATGCAGACTGAACAACACACCGTAATTGGTTGAATTTCAAATTGGTCTATTAGCTGCAGGTGATTTGCAGTACTTATAAGAAGAATGTCGTGATGAATTGCACGACTTACCGATTATAAACAAACCCAGACTCGCCCCAAACGCTGTTTTCATATTAAAAGAACATAATTTATATTTTGCCACTTGCAATGTGCTGTTCAGTTTCATGTTTCTCTCCTTGTAAGCACTTCGTCCCAAACTGCCAGACTCTTTCTATATCTTGTCATTGATTGTATATCTTGACTGACATATGAAGTTTTTCCGAAGCTTACCTCAGACTTTAGACACTCGAAAAACTTCCGAGTAAAATACGATTTGAAATTAACTCACTGTTCTAAATATGTAGCGACAATTTATATTAAAGAAGTGAACATTGCAATTTCTGTTAATTGCAACATCTGTTTTGTGTTTGAAGTATCGTCTGTGTTTGGCCTTGCACCTAACAAATAGCCAATAAGAGCAGGTTTCCAATAAGAACACGTGAAAACCAATGTTTTTGATTTAGCTGTCATTTCAAGCTCCAGTATCATTGAATTACTGTGACATCACGAGACTAGACATCAAAATATACATAAATGAGAATGGTTGAAATCGCGTGAAAAAGATTGATGTTTAAAATAGGGCTTTAACTAGTTGACACTTATCAAGAAGCACCGGACAGTGCGTGGGCTTTATCAAATGTGCAGACAAATGTACATTTGGGGCGCATTCCTGTACGGGTCTGTACTTTGCAAGCTGTTATTCTCACTGGTCGTTACGATCAATAAAAGAAAAACAAAACAAAATAGAAAAAAAACCCGAGGATATCTTTTTCCAGGTATGCAGCACACATGTTTTACAAGTTGATATTCATCCTCTTGGCAGCGAGGCTTGGTACAAGGACAATCGGCAGCGCTGCACAAATGTAAGCTGCGGTCCCCTCGTATTTATAGAATATGTTAATAAAAGTTGAGAGCCCAATCGTTTTAGTGCCCCAGCGTTCCCCCACCCATCCCCCTCCCTCTGCCTTCCTTCATCTCTGGCAGTCGCAGCGGCAAGCCAAGTATGAGTATAAGAAGGCATTTGAGCGTCCTTGCAGTTGGCCTGTGAAACCCCTCCCCCCCCCCCCCCCGCCCTAAGATGCATTTCGGGTGGATGGTTTCACACGGATCCGGACATTCCATCCGGCGGCTTTTCTTGATTAGGAAGAAATCATTTGATTTTGTTTTCGGTCTCAGATGAAATTGCGAAAGGTGAAATGTAGTGGGTCTGGTCTCGTATGTGGGAACAGGCGAGTTATTTGTTCAGCCAGCAAAGGTATAACCAGACTTGTTGTTTATTTTTTTTTGTAACTTACCTTCTTTGAGCTGTGTGAGCATGAAATTGGTAAAAAGCTCAAATGACAGCTTTGAAGGCAGCTGTCAGTGATGTACGATATTGTGAAGACTGAAAAGGAAAACATAATGGTGTTCCTTGATCGAGCACCACATTTTTAAGTAAAATATAAATTGTGTAGCAACTCAGCACGTAAAAAAAGAGAATTAAGAATTAAGCCCTGGCTTTTATGCGTTTTTTTTGAAAGCAAACACACTTATGGCAATGTAAAGTATATTAGTTTCTGGTGTAATATAAAAAACGTCTCAGTGTTATGTGGAATTGTAATAATGATAAGCGCCCACGGGAGGGCGGGGGGGGGGGGGGGGGGGACTAGAGGTTTGCGTGTTGTTAGCCCGTCCGTTCTCCCGTCAATCGCTGGGTGTTACTCCAACCCTGATAGTCTGTTTCCTATGGTATGTGGTATACAGATGACCTGCTGTAATGGGTAAGTGGGTATTGTTTTTATTTTGACCTTGACCCAGTTCCAAAGTCACAGTTTGCCGCCATCTTGGAATCCGGTTTGGGAACTGGGCTCTTTTACGATGGCTTGTTACTTTGATGTATTGTATTGATCACTACGAGTGAGGTGATATGACACTATGACACTGTGGTTGAATGGCAGGAGATCCATGGGGTATTGCGGGATGTCATCGACGCCCGCATTCCTGTCACTGTTCCCAGGCGACGGGCGAACAAGGGCCAGGCGAAGCATACTACCGCCAAGCTACCCGCCTTCACCAAACCAACCATGCTAAACGGTGAGTCAAGGACAGGTTCATTCTATTCCTTACTTGTAAATAGTGTATGGTGGTACGGGGAGTATGAGAAAAAATGATATATCCCCGCTGTCCAAAGAATATGTCGGCGTCTGACCGGCAATAGAATTGTGCCCTTTGTAAACAGGTTTTTTGGATCTGCCCTGATGTTCAGGAAAGTTAACTGTGCAGTTAACTGTACGTCTCACAAGGGAACTCAGCTGATTTATCTAAATTACGCAAACAATTTTACAGCAATTTGTTGTATTATAAAAGTGAAATTTATTAATTAACTTTCAAAAGCTCTGTTTACTAAATGAACAGTTAACTAAAGTAGTTAACTGTACAGTTAATTCTTGTGAATGTGCCCACTAGTGGTCGGCGAATGTTCCTTGGCGATCTTTTTTTCTCGGTCGCTCGGTACGTGCGCTGCAGCACACATTCATAGAGAATTGCCGATGCTGAGTACGCGCACTGGTTGTCAGGGAGTATCATGTGGGGTAAATAGGCGGTGAAGTGATTGGTTTTTTATTTTTGTAGAAAAACGCTTTTCTGAGCACAGGTAACGGCGTGTGAACGTATTTTTTATGGCTAAATGTGCAAACAATGAAAATATGTCGCCGTTGATTATGTAGAAGAAAGAAATGAGACAGTAACTACGTTGAAAAAACTCAAAGTATTGTACATTTAAAAACAGCTGTGTTACATTTTAGGCCCAACACTGAGAATAGCATATTCGTTTAAACCGAGGACAAGATGCTCAACTTTTTTGCTGCTAGCAAATTTCTCTGCACGTCGGAGGGGAAAAGGTAATGGCTCCAACGTCTTATACTTACGTTATGTTTTAATTGAGTTTTTTTTAACATTCAGATATGTATATGATTAAATAGTGTAGCATGAAAGTGGCGAAGAGCTCTAACGAGTGCTTTGAAGGCGCTGACGGTGGTGTACCGTGTTGTGAAAGCTGAAAAGGAAAAAAGGCACGGTGTTCCTGCATCTAGCAATGCACTTAGAGGTCTGAAAGAGAGAGAAAGGGGGGGGGGGGAGATAGAAAGAGAGAGAGAGAGAGTGAAAGAAAGGGAGAGAGAGGGGGAGCGAGAGTGATAGAGAGAGAGAGAGGGGGGAGGGAGAGAAAGAGAGAGATAGCGAGAGAGAGAGAGAGAGAGAGAGAGAGAGAGAGAGAGAGAGAGAGAGAGAGAGAGAGAGAGAGAGGGGGGGGGGAGAGAAAGAGAGAGAGAGATAGCGAGAGAGTGTGTGTGTATGTTTGTGTCCCGTAACATTACTGATTTTTCCAAGTTTCTAATCACCTCACGGGACACAGTAAAGAGTAACGTACTTAAGTCGCGCTCAGTGAGATACGAACATAATGTATCACTCTCATATCCAAGTCTACCCTACGCACCGTAAAAACCTCTTTATCTAACGGAAAACAGCTGCTGTTGTGGATGAAAAATCAAACAAGAAGAGGAAATTAAGTCAGTCCTTTGCCAAGTTGTGATTGTTGCGAAATTCAACGGTTCTGTTTACAGAGTTTACATCGTTTGAGTTTCTGACCGAGAAGCTGGTGGTGTATGCCCTGCCCATCGACAGCTACAGGGATGCGCTGAAGAGTGGCGAGGTGAGACCCTGGATGACGTCACTGTACAGTACGACTGTACAGTACGACTGTGTGTGGTGTGGGCAGGGGGGGGGGAGTACGAGTGGTGTACGCCCTGCCCATCGACAGCTACAGGGATGCGCTGAGGAGTGGCGAGGTAAGACCCTGGATGACGTCACTGTACAGTACGACTGTACAGTACGACTGTGTGGTGTGGGCAGGGGGGGGGGGGGGAGTACGAGTGGTGTACGCCCTGCCCATCGACAGCTACAGGGATGCGCTGAGGAGTGGCGAGGTAAGACCCTGGATGACGTCACTGTACAGTACGACTGTACAGTACGACTGTGTGTGGTGTGGGCAGGGGGGGGGGGGAGTACGAGTGGTGTACGCCCTGCCCATCGACAGCTACAGGGATGCGCTGAGGAGTGGCGAGGTAAGACCCTGGATGACGTCACTGTACAGTACGACTGTACAGTACGACTGTGTGTGGTGTGGGCAGGGGGGGGGGGGAGTACGAGTGGTGTACGCCCTGCCCATCGACAGCTACAGGGATGCGCTGAGGAGTGGCGAGGTAAGACCCTGGATGACGTCACTGTACAGTACGACTGTACAGTACGACTGTGTGTGGTGTGGGCAGGGGGGGGGGGAGTACGAGTGGTGTATGCCCTGCCCATCGACAGCTACAGGGATGCGCTGAAGAGTGGAGAGGTGAGACCCTGCATGACGTCACTGTAAAGCACGCCGGTGTGTGTTTTGGGCGAAAGGTGGGGGGGGGGGGGGTATGAGTGGTGTGACCTGTAGACAGAAGTCAGCTGTTTCCCTGACTTCTACCATGCATTTTAAGATGTTTAATAAGTGGTTCATTTTTTTTCGTTAGCAAATTTAGAGATAAATTGAGACAACAGCTTCTGTTTGGTTCATAGTTTTGCGGTTTCCGTCAAACAAAGCAATGCTTTCTCGATTGATAGGCGTGCCCATACAGACCAGAAAGTGATTGTAAATAAAGCGTCGTTTTTGGAGTCGCTGAGAGCCCCCAAACCGAGACTTTAGCCCCAGAAGGGGACTGCATTTGGATGTTGCCCGTCGGTCCATCCACCGGCTGCTGTTACTCCCATCCTGACAATCCGTTTCCTATGATATGTGGCATATAGACGACCTACTACAGTGAGTAGGTGCACGTTATTTTTTGTTTTGACCTTTACCTAATGTTCAAGGTCACATTAGCCGTCATCTTGAATTCCAGTTGGCGGTTGTGCTCTCTACGATGGCGTGTTTGTGTGGTTATGCAGATTGGTGGTTTGCGGTGCGTTCAGGACCAGACCCGCGGCCAGACGGCGCTCGTGAGTGATTACTTCAGCGCAGAAGGTACCGGAGCGCGTGACGGCAACTGCACCAATCACAGACAGGCTCTGAAAAGCATGTAAGTCAATTAGGTAATAGTGCGCTGTAACGACATATCCTATTGGTTAAGTATTTAGTTAAATAAATTTTGTCATTTAAAGCTCATCTGTGTATACCTAATTTGTCAGTATCCTAAAATCAGATACGGAATGGAAAGAACGAAGCTGATTATTTAAAATGTTCGAAAATGTTGGACCCTGGTGTTGGTGTTGCACAAGTTAGTTTGTGGGCTGCTTACGTCATGGTCTTGTGTCAACATCACGTGATACTTTCAGAACGATATCCCGAAAATTCTGCCTTTACCTGTGACAAAAAAAACAAATAATTTTAGGGTCAGAGAAAAATTGTGTTCACAAAAAAAAAAAAAACAAACAAAAATAACAAAAAAAAAACCTGTTTGAAATCTGCGTGGAATGGACGACATTTTCTGTACCAGACTTGGTCTAAGTTGTGATTGTTTTTCCAGGATGAAGAAGTCAAAGAAACGGAAGCGGTCTGGATATTTAAAACAAAGGGCAGAACCTAATATATCTGAAGCGTCAAATACCCGCGACGCTTTTGGTGCTAAACCATGTGAACAATCAGAAGTCCAATATTCAAGTCGGATAAAAGCAACAGAAACATGTGGCAGGACGACACGTGAGATGGTCGACTCGACGCCATTAAAGCCTGCTGCTGGGAGAGCCGTGTGCGGTGATGACGAGCGAATGGGGCATGCTGAGGAAGGCGGGGGGAGGTCTAATCATACCAACAGTTCAGTATTATCTCAAGCAAAGGTGGTATCAAACGGGGACGGACGCGTGAGTGCGAGCGGGTCTCATCGGCGCGATTTCCGGTCGGAAGCATCGGGAGGCGAATCCCACGTTGACTGCAAACCGACAACTGTAGCGTCGTGTGCTGTCAGTGCAGTTAGAGCTGTCCAAAGCGGTTCCGGGCTGCAGAGCTCAGACTCGGGGACCGACGCGGCTTATAGGCGCGAACAGCGCAAGAAGCGCGCGCAGTTGCTGCAGAATATAGCGCGAGAGATCGCAGACGAGAACTCAGGGGAATTCTTGGCCCAAGATTCGAAGCGCTCCGAGATGGAATTTCATTCCACTGGAACTTTCCAAAACAAAGACACGGCCGATCCGAAAATGGCAAATATAATAAGCGATGACGTGGCAAAGTCAAGATGTGACACCGACAGGCAAGGAAAATTTAAATTCAGAAAAGTTGGTAAACTGTCGAGAGTGGAAACTACCACTTCTGGTGCTGCAGCAGCTCAACGTAAAACCGACTTAAAGGAACAGAAAACCAAGGAAAAGAGTGACGTCAGAAGCATGCAGACTAAGAAGAGAAAGTATGGCCTTGATCTGTCGTCAGACGATGAGGATTTTACCAAAAATTTCAAGAAGAAAAAGAGCAAAAGTGGAAAGCTGAAAGCCTTGGAATCCCGTGAAACTGAAGACAAATCTCGTGACGACTGTTGTAAGCCGGGGTGGGCGGTGAAGACGGAAGATCTGAGTGATAAGAGTAATGCCAGCGATGGCCCTGCCAGCAAATGTAGTCAGAACGGAAGTGATTTGAGACGAAAGCCAGTAGCTAGATCAAACGCTAAAGCGGACACCCTGTCGAGCAGTCGGGTCGAATCGAATACTCGGTTAAGTGCCGATTTATCTAAGCTCTACAATGCTGCCAAAGCCCATTGCACCACTGCGGCATCGTCCGATCCGATTGGACAGACCGATTGTGATGTCACGGAAAGTAAACAAATGGAAGCGGAGGATATATTCAGTGATTGTTTTATCATGGAACAGCTTTGCTGGACTCCGAGCAAGCATGATTCTTTGATGGAAAGGGACATTGAAAATATCAAGTGAGTGAGAAACAGTATGTTTGAGCAATATTAAGATTCATAAGGGTTCGTAGCACTTCTTATAAGTGGATTTATTATCACGTTGTCATCTTTTAGGGCGCAAAATTTTCCACTGCAGTATTGGAAACTGAACCGAGGATGGGCCAAAAACTGAACTACACGAGGACATTGTGGGTATATGAAAGGGGAAATTTGTGGGAATATGAATGGGGAAATTTGATCTAAGTGCGTTGTGTTTGGAGTGCGGATGATTGTGAGTTATCCTCGAAGCATATGTTGATGGTTTTGAATTGAAGACAACGCAATTTGAAAAAAAATTGTCGTCAGGGGAACGGGTGGGCATTAGTGCTTAGGAGTCTGCAGACGGCACGCGGGTGTACCTCAGGGTGCTGTGTGTGGGGCCGGGGGGGGGGGGGGGAGTGGTGAGACAAACGAATGAGATAATGTTTGATTGGTTGGGGGGGGGGGTATTCCCGCGCCTAAGTGACCTAAACAGTTAAGTGAGTGATGCAGACATGATTTCTTGCTTTGTTAGGAAAGTGTGCGATCTGACCGAGGCTCAGCTGGAGTACCTGGTACTGAGAAACGAGTACTACCTGAGGCAGATATTCCAGGGCAAGGTGAGTGTACATGGTGATGTTGATGGTGGTGCGATCCCCACCTCCTCACCCCCGCCCTCCCCCCCCCCCTCATCCACACACACACACATCCGATTTCTCGGGGGTGGGTGCATTGCTTGTCTGAACGTGAGCGCTGTTGGATCTAAAAATTTGGTGAATACTCTGAGTTAAATAGACTTTAGTTAAGAAATGTAAGGAGTGACATTTGGCGGGACCGAATTTGGCGAGACCGAGACCGACAGGCTGAACAGTGTCAAAAACTTTTCTCCATATGTCTCCTGCTACTGTTTGAGTATATAAAAATGCCATGAATAGTTGTCCAAATATTTACAACACAGTAACGTTACATTTAGTTGAAATGACCGTTTTGATTGATAATAGAGATAAATTCGAAACAAAGAAGGAATTGAAAAGCAGGGTTGGCAAGTTTCTACCGAAGTGGGTAAATACCATGGTAATTACCGGGTAAAAACCCGGACGGTAAAAAGGGTTTTTACCATGGGGTTTCTACCATGGAGTTGGCGGCGCTTATTTTTCAGATCTTTGCACACAAACTTGTGTACTGTTGGTAATTATCTTTCATGCAATTCATATCCACCACCACTGTTTACTTTACTCACGTGAAGCCACATCCCTTTGTCAAATATTTCTTCTTATGTATGCTGTGCAGTTGCTCTTATGCAATGGTCTTGTGATATTAACGAACAGACTATTTATGTAAGAAGTAATACCTGACAAAGGGATGTGTTTTCCTTGGAGTAATCGGTAAACATCAGCGCGATACTACTTTGATGTTAGAAATGGTCACATCCGTTTGTTAGTTAAACATCTTAAGAGGGGCAACGACAAAGCATCAAAATTAGTGTTCTGTTATCGCATGCTCCGAGGAGCAAAAGAAGTGGATTATTAAATGCACCCGTCACATTTTAGTAGAATGTTTAGATTTGTATAAAGACTGTTAGCTAGACAATTTTTGTGTTACAATATTTTTATAATCGCGTTGTTTGTGGATATGAACTGTAGATATAAAATATGGATGTAAACTTACAAGTAGATCGGATAGATACCCAAAGGTGTTGTGGTAAGTTGTTGTTAAGGGAGTTTCTACCCTATTTCTACCATTTCTACCGGGTAAAAACCCTTTTTCCCGGGTTATTACCCTAGTTTTTACCCACGGTAGGGGAAAAAGGGTTTCTACCTGGTAGAAACCCAACCCTGTTGAAAAGGAATTGAAAAAATGTGTTACATTCGAAATGGTGGGAATAAAGTTAATCTGTGGTATTTTAATAATAATAATTATAATAATAATAATAGTGATAATAATAATAATAATAACATTTATAATGAGGATGATAATGACATATGAGCTGAAAGGCGGTTGGGGACACTTGCCGACACGGTCTTGGAGACACGGTCTGGTTGCTGTTTCAGGTTTACAACCGGCGGCATGAAGACTACAAGCATGGCGGAAAGGCTCGAGGTTTGTCCTTCCGTCCCTTTCCGTTTGTTACTCCGTGTCTCGTGTCCACCAGCTTCTCATTCAAATAAAATTAGTTCAAATACAAAAGACCAAATACGGTTAATTTTGTCGAAGGACTGTGTTTGACTAGTTGGCAACTAGCCCCGAGCCAACGAGTTTATTCACTACCCCACAATATATACACATATGATTGTTTGAAATGTGGTGTGTAAAATGATGATGCACATATGTTTTAGAAAAATTACTACCATAATCATTCAACCTTATTTTGCAAACCATAATCTTACATGATGAGTTATTATATATTTATGCTGAATATTACTAGCGTAAACATTCACATTCGTGATGCCCACATTATGAACCATTATATGACATCCCCCTTTTTGTGATAACTTTTTTTTTAAAGGTAAGTATGATTGAACTAATTACTAAGAATTAACTTCTTGCAAACTATTATGATCCAATTCTTAATTATTTCATAGCAACACTTGGAACTTATTTACAACATTTACAGTTCTACATTCACCAATATTATTTTCACTTTGTCAGTCTTTATATTTCGAGGGAATCCTTGTGGTTCTGCCGTAGCGGGTAGTTTGGGGTCTTAAAAAGTCTTTCACATGCTTGTTATCAGGCTTTGGAGTAGTAGGTCGTTCAACTGGATCAGTTTCTGGCACATTTTCTTGACACAGTTTTGAAGACTGACTCTCACTGGCGAATGTTGTCTGTGGTTGAGCGAGAACATCACAGGAGTATAATCATCAGGAGTTGGAATGTCACTTTTTCTCGCTCTAAGATGTTCCCTTGTTCGTCGGTACGTCTTGTCGTTTTTACGCACTTCGTAAGTTCGCGGCTGCACGTCTGGATTTGTTTGCTTCACCACTGTTCCTGGTTCCCATTCCTTCTTCAGGTCGTTGTAAATGTGTACTGGCTCGCGTGGTTTAAACGGTCTTTTGTCACACCCTGCCTTCCTGTTGTAAAATTTTGCTTGCTCTTCTCGCCGCTTTTGGTTTTGCTCGCGATGCAACTCGGTTTTCGGATGCTGATTCATACTTGCTCTGTTGCTATGCGGAAGGAATGATTTAGGCTTTCGCCCAAATAGCAACTCATACGGAGATGGTAAGTAATCGTCTATAGGCGTTATTCTGTACATCCATATTGCCGTTGCCTTTGATTGACCGTCTGTTTCCGCCTTTCTCCACAGGTTCTTCACTGTACCGATTGCTCTTTCTGCGACGCTGTTCGCTTGGTGGTGGTATGGAGAACTATACACAATGTCTACGTTCGAGTCTTTACACCGCTGCTTGAATCGCTCACTTGTGTACTGTGAACCAAAGTCTGCAATTATGGTGTTTGGTAAACCAAATTCTGTCAAAACGTTTGCAAACTGTCCACAAACCGTTTCAGCTTTGATGTTTGATAGCTGTCGAATAACAAAATATCTCGAGTAACAGTCCACAATCATGAGATATTTTTCGTTCTTGTATTCGAAAATATCTGTGCCTAATTTCTCCCACGGATTAGAAGGCATATCCGGTTGCATCATTGGCATTTTCGATGGTGATGGTTGGTATCGTGAGCATACTGGACATTCTTGAATTCGACTGCGAATGTCTTTTGTTATTCCGGGCCAAAACACCGATTCTCTGGCCAGGAGCAGACACTTTGTTTCACCTTGGTGCCCGGTGTGAATTGCTTCCAGAACTTCCTTCCGGAGTGAGATTGGTATCACAATCCTGTCGCCTTTTAGCACGAGACCGTCGTCGATCACAAGATCACAGCGAAAGTTCCAATAGTCCCACAGCTCCTGTGGGCATTGCTTGCGCTGCTCTGGCCATCCCTTGAACACGACGTCTTTGAGCAGGTTTGTTGTGCTGTCTTTAAGGCTTTCGTCTTTGATGCGTTGCTTGTCGATTGGCGTTTTGATACCGGATACAAAGTTCACTTGATGTGTTTCGCCTTGGGCCTCCATCTTGTCACGAATGCACACTCGCGAAAGGGCGTCAGCCACTGGAATCTTCAAACCTGGTTTGTAAGTGACAGTTATGTCGAACCGTAGACACCACAAAATCATGTTTTGAAGTCGAGTTGATACCTCGTTGATGTTCTTCTTGAAGATTTGTTCGAGTGGCGAGTGGTCTGACTCGACGATCGTATGCCGGCCCATCAAGTAGTACTCGAACTTCTGTAGACCAAACTTCACGGCAAGGCACTCCCTCTCGATATTGGAATAACGAGTCTCTGTGTCTAGAAGTGACCTGGAACACATAGCAACAACATGTTCTTTGCCGTCTTTATCAATTTGTCTCACCCACGCTCCCAATCCGAACTGACTTGCATCGCACTGAAGGATAGTCTTAGTCTCCGGGTCAGGATCGTAATATGATAATATTCTGGCCTCACAGAGTTCACGTTTGATCGCCTCTAGGGCTTTTTGATGCCTTTCCTCCCACCGGAAATGTACACCCTTTTTGATCAGCTCTCGCAATGGGGCTGTGTATTGTGCGAGTTTCGTGGAATACCTGTTCAGGTAGGTCACCATGCCAAGAATCGTCAACAGCTCCTTAGCATTTTCTGGTGTCTTCAGGTTTTTGATTGCCCTCAGCTTGTCTTCTGCTGGCTTAATTCCTTTACTGGTAATCTGGTGACCGTAAAAGTTTACCTTGTCTTGCTTGAATTGCAGCTTTTCGGAGTTGAGGCTTATATTGTTTCTTCTGCTAGCTTCCAGCATCTTGATCATAGCGATGTCATGTTGTTGTGGTGTTTCGCCAGATACAATGATGTCGTCCGCAATACCACTGACATTGTCTATGCCGTCGTAGACTACATCTAGCTTCCGCTGAAAAGCGTCTTGGGATACATTTATCCCAAACGGAAGTCGGTTGAACTTAAAACGTCCAAACGGAGTGTTGAATGTACATAGCAAACTGGACTGCTCATCAAGCTCAACATGCCAATACCCTTTCTTGGTATCTACCACCGAGAAATACCTTTTGTTGTGAAGCTTTGGCAAGATTTCATCAATAGTTCTGTTGTAATGATGCTCACGTCGGATGTTCTTGTTTAGATCTTTTGGATCTAAACACAACCGCACTTTCTTGCCGGTTGGCGTGTCTTTGACGTTGCATACTATTGAATTCACCCATTCTGTTGGTTGTGTCACTGGACTAATAATACCATCAGCCAACATTTTGTCGAGTTCGGCCTTGTATAGTGGTAAAATGTGTACTGGTACCGATCTCGGAGGGTGAATAACTGGTACTGCATTTTCTTTCAGCTTGATCGTATACTTCTCACCTGGAAATTTTCCGACCTTGTCGAAACAGTCACCGTACTCTTCGAGGACCTGTTTCCTAGTTAGCGTACCTTGATTTGCAGCTCCTTTTGCTGGTTCCTCAACAGGCGTTGCTGGTGTCTCTGAGATGCTATTAACAGCAAGTTTTATCAGGCCCAACTCTAAAGCTTGTCGACATCCTACGATTGAAGGATTCCCCGGGGCCTTTACTACCTTGAATTCTGCAACAGTAGATCTGTCCCGGTAGCTGATTTTCAGTTTCACGCTGCCTATATTTGTGATTGTCCCACCGCCATAATTCTTGAGAATACAGTTGCTTGGCTGTAACCGGACTTGCAGCTGTGACTTCTTGAAATCTTCTGTTGTTAAAGTACAGGCATCGGACCCAGTGTCGACTTTCAGCTTGATTGGGTAAGTATCGTTAAGTCGAACATTGGCGTATATTTTATCGATACCTCTATCCGTTCTTGACTGTTGCGAAGAAACACCATTTACCAACTTGACTGTGGTGATTGCCCCGATTTCGCCCATTGTTTATGCGTTCAAGTCTTCAGACAGGATCACGTCTTGCGTTATCTCGTTGACTTTGCGCTGCTTTTTTCTGCATACCTTTTTGAAATGGCCAATTTTACCGCAGTAAAAACACTTACTTTGCCTGGCTGGGCATAAGTCATCCTGTGTGTGTTTACCTCCGCACTTGTGACATGGCTTCTCTGTGCCCTGCCTGCTGCATTGCATTGCACCTTGTCGCCTCGACTTTTGATCACACCTTGGTGCACCACTCTTAGAGGGTTGTGGTCCCTTCCTACTGCGTATCGCGTTTACCTCAGACGACTGTTCACCTCGTATTATAGCGTCCATCTGAGCTTTGGTGCTTTCCTCCGTCTTTGCAAGATCGTACACCTGTCGGAACGTAAGCTCGTTCCCGATAGCGATGGCATCTCTACGTACCTTATCGGACTTAAGACCGAATACCAGTGTGTCTCGTAAAGTTTCGTCTCGGTGGTCTGCTGTATAGCCACTATCTTGTACTAGCACACGTGCCTTAGTGATAAATTCCTCTAGCGACATCTCACCTTGTTTTAGGCATCTCAGCTGGAATCGCGCTAGAATCTGGTTGCTCCTGGGAGTCACATATGCCTCAAGCTTCCGCCAAACTGGCTGTAAACGTAGTTTGTCAGCTTGATTCTCCCATGTTGCGGTATTGTAAATTTCGAGACCTTTATCGTCACACCACAGTAACAACATACGAACCTTGTATGCCTGGTCTTTGTCCGCAAGTGGCCCTTCAAAAATTAACTCACATTTCTGTTTAAAAGTTTGGAATCTGCGATGTAAATCACCTGGTGCAGACCAGTCCATTGACGGTGCTTTATACTTATCTCCCATTGTTGTGCTGTTAGTCTTTACTTTTTCAAAGTCTAACATCAACGGCTCCGGACTGCTTGGCTCCCTTAGATTATTGTTTCAGCTAGCTCCTCAAGCAGCTCTGGTCCACTGCTTGAGGAGCTGTATATGTGTATATATTGTGGGGTAGTGAATAAACTCGTTGGCTCGGGGCTAGTTGCCAACTAGTCAAACACAGTCCTTCGACATTCACATTCGTGATGCCCACATTATGAACCATTATATGACAAATTTCATCGCGGTTAATCACCAAAACCGGTTAATCGCATACTGTTGAAAAATCCTTTGCCTTTCATGAGCATGCGCAATACACTGGATAATTCTACAAATTGCTTAAAGGCATAACTTTGGAATATTGGCTATGCAATAAACCGGTTTCGGCTGTATGTTATTATTTAGCTCAGTAGGTATAGAATTGTAATGAGTGTCTAAAACAATGTTTGTTTGTTGCTTTGGTGATAAACGTCCCGTTCACCAACAATGAAAGCAACAGTTGAAGGAAAAGAACATCATTATGATTTCCAAACAATGATTTGCACATAGTTAACTTTGTGAATACGGGGGTAGGGGACCAAACAATGTTAGTCCGTTGCACCAAAAAAAAAAAAAAAAAAAAAAAAGGAACTTTTCTTAATAGTAGACAGTATCGGCTCGCTTTTCCGACTTTGATTTAATTATAGTGAAAACGTACCCGACCTACCAGCCATGAAAATTCATATTGCATGAAGATTTGATTGCATAAAAATGTGGTAAAAGTGTGCGCGTTTCACAGGTTTTGTCCTGGATTGTTTGTACGTAGCGTTAGGCGCGTTCTGCTTGCAGTGAATCTGACGTACCAAATCAACATTGGGCTGTTCAAGGAAGCCCAGCAGGACACGGTGATGGAGACGCTCCTGGGCATGTTCTGCAAGAAACATAACAAGGTACGGCCTCGGTGGGGCCACCGAAAACCCTCCTCTCCCTCCACCCCTCCAACCACCCGAGCCCGACCCGTGTAAACAACGCCCGTCCTACAGAAACAGGCAACCCTGCTGAAATGGATCAGTACCCCCCCCCCCCCCCCCCGCCCGCATAGTTCACTCGCCTGCGAAAAAAAGACAGATCCCGCCGTTACGACAGTAGTTGTTGTGTATTGATGGTATTACTTGGCAATCAGTCCCTTCTGGACACATCCAGTTGTGATGGATTGTGGGTGTTGTATGATCGTGTTGTAGCACTTTGACTACGTCATTCGGGTGTTGTATGATCGTGTTGTAGCACTTTTACTACGTCATTCGGGTGTTGTGTGATCGTGCTGTGGCACTTTGACTACGTCATTGAGGTGTTGTCTGATCTTGTTGTAGTACTTTGACTATACCATGCGGGTGATGCTGCCGGAGATTCTGATCAAGATCTACATGGATGTGCACCACGTGACTCACGAGCAGACGGAAGCGGAAATGTCCAACGCTCTGGCAACCAAGGGAGCCATCTTCAAATGAATTCGCAATGTACACAAAATGCAGAGAACTGTAGTCTCACAGTGACGTCTTTTATGTCGCATTTTAATTATTAAGCAACGACTTGTCACAAGTCATGAAGGTGATGTAGGTGTGATCGGTTATTTTTCAGCGATCGACGCTTAACATGTGCGTTACTAAGCACAAAAGCTGTGTTCATAGTTTTCTCTGTTAATACCACAAGTGTTCAGGTGTCAGAGCAGTAGCTCAGTCATTGCCTATTGCTCACCAGGTTGTTGTGAAGTTCTTAAAAGGGGAAATGGAGGGGGAGGGGAGGGGGGAGGGGCGTGCAAGGGTTACTTTCCTCGGTTGCTGGAAATCCCATTGTGTACAGTATTTGAATCTCTAAGTGTTTAGCCTGACAATTGATTAGTATTTTTATGCCACTCGTTAAGGGGCAGAGGAGCGAGAACAGGATGTATCACAGAGAGCTGAGTGCAGGCAGGGCGAGTCCTTCTCCTCCTTGTCTAGCAGGGCGAGTCCTTCTCCTCCTTGTCTAGCAGGGAGAGTCCTTCTCCTCCTTGTCTAGCAGGGAGAGTCCTTCTCCTCCTTATCCAGCAGGGACAGTCCTTCTCCTCCTTGTCTAGCAGGGCGAGTCCTTCTCCTCTTGTCTAGCAGGGAGAGTCCTCCTCCTCCTTGTCTAGCAGGGAGAGTCCTTCTCCTCCTTGTCTAGCAGGGAGAGTCCTTCTCCTCCTTGTCTAGCAGGGAGAGTCCTTCTCCTCCTTGTCCAGCAGGGAGAGTCCTTCTCCTCCTTGTCTAGCAGGGACAGTCCTTCTCCTCCTTGTCTAGCAGTAAGAGTCCTCCTCCTCCTTGTCTAGCAGTAAGAGTCCTCCTCCTCCTTGTCTAGCGGGGAGAGTCCTTCTCCTCCTTGTCTAGCGGGGAGAGTCCTTCTCCTCCTTGTCTAGCGGGGAGAGTCCTTCTCCTCCTTGTCTAGCGGGGAGAGTCCTTCTCCTCCTTGTCTAGCGGGGAGAGTCCTTCTCCTCCTTGTCTAGCGGGGAGAGTCCTTCTCCTCCTTGGCTAGCAGGGAGAGTCCTTCTCCTCCTTGTCTAGCAGGGACAGTCCTTCTCCTCCTTGTCTAGCAGGGAGAGTCCTTCTCCTCCTTGTCTAGCAGGGACAGTCCTTCTCCTCCTTGTCTAGTTGGGAGAGTCCTCCTCCTCCTTGTCTAGCGGGGAGAGTCCTTCTCCTCCTTGTCTAGCGGGGACAGTCCTTCTCCTCCTTGTCTAGCAGGGAGAGTCCTTCTCCTCCTTGTCTAGCAGGGACAGTCCTTCTCCTCCTTGTCTAGCAGGGAGAGTCCTCCTCCTCCTTGTCTAGCGGGGGGAGTCCTTCTCCTCCTTGTCTAGCGGGGAGAGTCCTTCTCCTCCTTGTCTAGCGGGGAGAGTCCTTCTCCTCCTTGTCTAGCGGGGAGAGTCCTTCTCCTCCTTGTCTAGCAGGGAGAGTCCTTCTCCTCCTTGTCTAGCAGGGAGAGTCCTTCTCCTCCTTGTCTAGCAGGGAGAGTCCTTCTCCTCCTTGTCTAGCAGGGACAGTCCTTCTCCTCCTTATCCAGCAGGGACAGTCCTTCTCCTCCTTGTCTAGCAGGGAGAGTCCTTCTCCTCCTTGTCTAGCAGGGAGAGTCCTTCTCCTCCTTATCCAGCAGGGACAGTCCTTCTCCTCCTTGTCTAGCAGGGAGAGTCCTTCTCCTCCTTGTCTAGCAGGGAGAGTCCTTCTCCTCCTTATCCAGCAGGGACAGTCCTTCTCCTCCTTGTCTAGCAGGGAGAGTCCTTCTCCTCCTTGTCTAGCAGGGCGAGTCCTTCTCCTCCTTATCCAGCAGGGACAGTCCTTCTCCTCCTTGTCTAGCAGGGAGAGTCCTTCTCCTCCGTGTCTAGCAGGGAGAGTCCTTCTCCTCCTTGTCTAGCAGGGAGAGTCCTCCTCCTCCTTGTCTAGCGGGGAGAGTCCTCCTCCTTGTCTAGCGGGGAGAGTCCTTCTCCTCCTTGTCTAGCGGGGAGAGTCCTTCTCCTCCTTGTCTAGCAGGGAGAGTCCTTCTCCTCCTTATCCAGCAGGGACAGTCCTTCTCCTCCTTGTCTAGCAGGGAGAGTCCTTCTCCTCCTTGTCTAGCAGGGAGAGTCCTTCTCCTCCTTATCCAGCAGGGACAGTCCTTCTCCTCCTTGTCTAGCAGGGAGAGTCCTTCTCCTCCTTGTCTAGCAGGGAGAGTCCTTCTCCTCCTTATCCAGCAGGGACAGTCTTTCTCCTCCTTGTCTAGCAGGGAGAGTCCTTCTCCTCCTTGTCTAGCAGGGCGAGTCCTTCTCCTCCTTGTCTAGCAGGGAGAGTCCTTCTCCTCCTTATCCAGCAGGGACAGTCCTTCTCCTCCTTGTCTAGCAGGGAGAGTCCTTCTCCTCCTTGTCTAGCAGGGAGAGTCCTTCTCCTCCTTATCCAGCAGGGACAGTCCTTCTCCTCCTTGTCTAGCAGGGAGAGTCCTTCTCCTCCTTGTCTAGCAGGGAGAGTCCTTCTCCTCCTTGTCTAGCAGGGAGAGTCCTTCTCCTCCTTATCCAGCAGGGACAGTCCTTCTCCTCCTTGTCTAGCAGGGAGAGTCCTTCTCCTCCTTGTCTAGCAGGGAGAGTCCTTCTCCTCCTTATCCAGCAGGGACAGTCCTTCTCCTCCTTGTCTAGCAGGGAGAGTCCTCCTCCTCCGTGTCTATCAGAGAGAGTCCTTCTCCTCCTTGTCTAGCAGGGAGAGTCCTCCTCCTCCGTGTCTATCAGAGAGAGTCCTTCTCCTCCTTGTCTAGCAGGGAGAGTCCTCCTCCTCGTCTAGCAGGGAGAGTCCTCCTCCTCCTTGTCTATCAGAGAGAGTCCTTCTCCTCCTTGTCTAGCAGGGAGAGTCCTTCTCCTCCTTATCCAGCAGGGACAGTCCTTCTCCTCCTTGTCTAGCAGGGAGAGTCCTTCTCCTCCTTGTCTAGCAGGGAGAGTCCTTCTCCTCCTTATCCAGCAGGGACAGTCCTTCTCCTCCTTGTCTAGCAGGGAGAGTCCTTCTCCTCCTTGTCTAGCAGGGAGAGTCCTTCTCCTCCTTGTCTAGCAGGGAGAGTCCTTCTCCTCCTTGTCTAGCAGGGAGAGTCCTTCTCCTCCTTGTCTAGCAGGGCGAGTCCTTCTCCTCCTTGTCTAGCAGGGCGAGTCCTTCTCCTCCTTGTCTAGCAGGGAGAGTCCTTCTCCTCCTTGTCCAGCAGGGAGAGTCCTTCTCCTCCTTGTCTAGCAGGGAGAGTCCTTCTCCTCCTTGTCTAGCAGGGAGAGTCCTTCTCCTCCTTGTCTAGCAGGGAGAGTCCTTCTCCTCCTTGTCTAGCAGGGCGAGTCCTTCTCCTCCTTGTCTAGCAGGGAGAGTCCTTCTCCTCCTTGTCTAGCAGGTGACTTAGTTTTTGAAAGTTGTTATTTTTGTACTTGGAATCGGAATATTTGCAAGTCCGACGATGTGAGGAAAGCAGTCAGAGCTTTACCAAAATAGGGGTGGGAGGGTGGAGTCGGGGGGGGGAGGGGAGGGGGGTTAAGGGGAGAAGGGGGGGGTAATGTTGAAAGTATGTTCAGTGGGAGGAGGGGTGGGGTGATATGCTTTGTTGTTATGGTCATGGAACAGCAAGGGGAATGTTACTGGCGGTGGGGGTGGGAGGGTGGGGGCTAGGTGAAGGAAGGGGTGATTGGGGGGAGGGAGCCAACCATGGTGAATCGATGTAAAATTGTAGTCCTAAACATAGAAAAAATGTCAGAGATTCAGTATTAGATTGTGATGGAGTTATGGCGAATATTCAGTGGAGTACCAGTTTCCAATTAAATATACCGAAAAATTATATAAATCTCTCTGAGGAACAAGATGTGAGTTTATGAGGTGATGGGATAAATGCACTCAGTTGTTTCAGGTAAGAATCAAAGATGAAAACAAGGTTTAAACAACGAAGTCAATTTTTGTTGATTTTTTTTCCATTGATGCAATCTTTGCCGTCAAATATGGTGCGAATAAAAGTAATAAAAAAGGTTTGTTTTTATGTTCAGCCTGCTGTCTTGTTTACTTTCACCCTTGCTTGGTATTTCTTTACTTGAAAATTTCATTTTCAAACAAAATGCAACAACTTGTTCCCTTTGCTCCCTGTTCCCTAAATCACTAAATTTCTGTTATTGAGGAACTAAAAGTCTGTGGAATGTAAAAAACAAAATCTGTGTATCAAGACGTAAAGGACTGTAAAAAATGGCAACTCGAAAGGCAGAAAAGGTGCCACAATTCCGCTGCCCAAGCTACACGACAACTGCAACATTGCTAAGAAGCAGAAACCACTCGTCAAATGTGTATAGGTTTCTAATCATAACTGGTGGTAAAAATGTCTGGGGTTTTCGGCTTTAAATCACGAAACAAAATGTTGTAGTTGTCGATTGTTGACTCCCAGGCCGCGTCACCGGCGATAACACGATTGTTGACCCCCACACGATTGTTGCCTCCCAGGCCGCGTCACCGGCGATAACACGATTGTTGACTCCCAGGCCGCGTCGCCGGCGATAACACGATTGTTGACCCCCACACGATTGTTGCCTCCCAGGCCGCGTCACCGGCGATAACACGATTGTTGACTCCCAGGCCGCGTCGCCGGCGATAATACGATTGTTGACTCCCAAGCCCCGTCGCCAGCGATAACACGATTGTTGACTCTCACACGATTGTTGACTGCCAGGTCGCGTCGCCGGCGATAACACGGTTGTTGACTCCCACACGATTGTTGACTCCCAAGCCGCGTCGCCGGCGATAACGCGATTGTTGGTTCCCAGGCCGTCGCCGGCGATAAAATGATTGTTGACGCTCAAGCCGTGTTGCCGGCGATAACACGATTGTTGACTCGATCCGAAAAACATTTTTTGTTAACCAATTTTCAAAATGTTTCTCCCATCTCTTTGCATAAATGTATATTTTAGTTAATCCTCGGGGGAAAAAAGGCATTTGACTTTTTGTGGGGTCATTTTAACAATGATTCTCAAAGCATCTCAATTGTGATCGGATTGCTTCAAATTCTGCATGATTGCTCTCGAGGTAACCCACTCTTGAAAAATTATGGTGGTTCGCTAAAAACGGTCAAATGGCGGCATTTTAAATTTTATGCAGTGCAGTTTCAAAATACTTTTTGAAATGTTTTTTGTTTCCCAGGTTAGTTTCTTTAAATTACCCTTTCTTTGGGCGACTTGCCAAAAGTTGTATAAAATACGGCATTTTTTCATTTTTTTTGGCAGCCGTTTTTTTTAGCCCCCAGCCAAGTTTTGGCTAAGGGCTATTACTATCGGTTAGTCCGTCCGTCCGTTAACATTTGGGTGCTATGTTTTCTACGCACCAAAATGTCAAGTTTTCGTGGTCGGATCGTTTTCAAATTTAATACAGTGAAAGAATATATATTGAAGATGTGCAACGTCAAGGTTTCAGTTTGATCGACCAAAAATTGTTGGTATTATGACTCTCTGAACTTAGGTAATTTTTTCGTGTATTGCTCTGTCATACAGGCGACTTTGTACGCATCACTTCGACGTGAACGCTTTGATATAAGGTGCTGAACATAAAGCCGCTGGCCGGGGGCTTTGCATCTATTGCCTATGTTTAAATACTTCTGCGCTCTCGGATATGCTTTCAGGCTTTTAAAATGTTGTAGAGATCTTTAAAACATTTTTTTTTCGAAATACAGTTATAGTCTGGTTGCTTTCAATTTTTATACGTTTTACATAAAAAATTTTAGAAGGTAGTTTTGAAAATGTTTCTTCAACAATACGATCGAACTGCTTTCAGGTTTATATGAATCTTGCCTGGCTGATCTTCCTTTGAAAAGTTGCAGTACAAGCCTGTTGATACTTGATAAACTAGATCTCGACTGGCCACAATGTCCCTGGACATTCTTGTCGCAATTTCCATTCAATACAGCATAAGAGCAGCTTAAAACAGCATCTTTGTTTCGACGGCAGTTGGCACGTTCACAAACTACTTGTCTGGAAGATAATGCACTAATTGACATACATTTCGCAGTCATGTCTAGACACCATTTATCTTTCCAATTGTGTCTGGGTTTGAAGATTAGCGTAATGGGTTGTTGATGCTTGGTGTGACACTAAAATTTTAAAGAAAACTTTTGAACGGCAATAACTAAACCTGCAATGTGAAATTCCATTTACTGTCTAAACATCTTAGCCCAGCATGACACTTTAGGAGCAGGTGATCAGAATAGCTTCCTGACCATTTACATACATACGCATATCTTTCGAACTTTTTAAATTTAGGAAAAATACCCCTTTGTCTCTCACTGTGTTGCCGTATTCATAAATGTGAGTTGAACCTTAAAGTCTACCTGACATCTCACCTAGGACAAGTGCCAGTTTGAGTTGTACTAAAACTGTAACGAAATCGATTATTTTAATCTATTAAGAATGCTCCAGATAAAGTGCTTTGAGCTTTTTGGACATCTAATTGTTATATCAACACACGTGTGAGGTGTCAATTACTACAACTATAAAAAAGCTCTGTCTTTGTGTTTGCCACCAAAAAATAGCGTGTCTGTTACAATTAAGCAACTGTTTTGTTTTTATTTATGTGTTTTTTTTTAGTTGCAGTATCACCACGGGAAACGTATCTAGCGTACTTGTATGTTATTTTTTCCAGGGATTTGAATGTCCTTTGTCACGTTTGTTTCAGACACACGCTGCTTTAAAATGACGTCACGCCTAATTTTGAAATTAGTTTAAGCTTGCTGCAGTGAAACCAGGCAGTTTGGCAGTTTGTCAAAGATACTAAAAATGCGACTGCATCGCCAACTCTTATTATTTTCAATTGTTTTATGCCATTAACCCGATATATACAACTCTTGTAGCTGCTTCAGTCGCTGTGGTGCTGTGCGTAGTGTGTAGGGACTGCTGCAGTTTGAAACAACAACACTATGGTCAACTAAAATTTCTGTCCTGCAAGAGAATCCAGGACAAAACATCCCCGGCCATTAAGCCCCTGGCTACAATGTCCCCGGCCATAAGGCCCCAAAATGAATTCGAGGCTAAAACGTTCCCAAAGCAAAAAAAGTACGATAACCTAAATTAACGTTGTATTAACTATTACAATGTTTTTTTTTTACATACTTTAAAGGCAAAATTTAATTTGAAATTTTACTAAATAGCGCGGTAACAATACACAAAAGTTACTGTTACGTAATCAAATTTTAAACTGTTATCCTTAATGTCCAATCCGGATGTAGATTCATAAGGTTTAAATAAAATCCCTGCTCTCCCACAAATATAGTTCTTTTCAGGTGGATGTATTGTGTCATTCCTTACGAGATTTAAACATAATTCCTAATTTCACCAAGTGTTTCGTTGGTGGATGTATTTTTCATTCCTGTGATCCTAAATCCCGTAATCCTCAAACACTCCTAAGCTTTCTGAAATATTTAGTCAGACGTTTTGATCCTGAATTTATTTGGGGACCTTATACCCGGGGACTTTATGGCCGAGAACGTTTTTGTGGGATACCCCGGTAAACACCTAAACTGCCAGCACCTTGGTATATACACCTTCAGCTTGGAAACACACCTTTTTTATAGCTCAGCATCTCAAGGTCTTTCAAAGCTCTAGTTGTTTTCAGTATTACAGTGCAACCCTGGCGAAGTGACCATTCCAAAAAATTAGCGAAACGCCGAGATGTTCAGAATATTACGGCGCAGAAAATCTAATAGTTTTCCAAATTTACTAAAAGTATACCTGGAGTTTGGAAAAATTTGCAAACTGTATTAATTGTCCACTGGCATTTCACATACTTCACTACCCTCGGTCGCGTCATCATACCAGGCTTTAAAGAAGAAATAGGCAGGTATATGTCACAATGTTTGTTAATTCTTCAGTCAAAAACAAAATTTAGCATTTGCAATCTATGTATGCAGTAGGTTCTCGTTGGTAGCACACTGCATAAACAGCATTTTAACAGTCTGTTGTATTTGTGAATTCTTCTAAAATGAGGCTCTTGGACTGAGTGTTAAACGCGAGCAGCTTGAATGATCGTTGCGTCCCTCAACAAATATCATTTATCCTAAAGAATGCTATTTTGCTGTGGTAACAGGGTCGCACGTAAATAAATAATTGAAATGAAAAGGGTTGTATTTTGCTGTGGTACCCTCTAATTGGGCATGAATTGTTTGGTCAGCGATTCAACGCTTCTATCCAGTTTAACCTGCAATCTTGGATTACGAGATTTAATGTACGTAACTTCTCTTTGACCATCTTGTATAACTGTGTGCACAACGCCTCCCCCCCCCCCCCCCCCCCCACCGACGCCCTTAATTGCATTTCATTATTATTTTTATCATTCATTGAGTATAGCATGCGCCTTTACGTGATGTGTTTTGTTGCACAGTGATAGCTTTGAGTGTGATTCGGGAAAATGGTAAAAAAATGCCCCCCGGCCAACCCCCCTGTCAAACTGCCACCCTCCCTTCCCAAAAAATCCATTGTTATTCACTCACTTATTGTAATTTTTGAAAAACATCTGCTCATTTTTTATATTTTATTTAATATTTATTTGCACAACATCGCACATGATCGTTAGTCACCAAAATTTCTAAATAACTGAAATGATAAAATGTACTTTCACCAGAGTGTCCATTGAAAACCATCAATCACTAAAATACTACATACCACATACTCTGACTGAATTACAGTTCAGTGTAATTGTAAGCAATTGAGGGTGCAATTAAATCCGCGACTCAACCATAAATGAACTCATTTCTAAAGCTGAGCATTTTGACATGTGATTGTGATCAGGTGATTCTATTATTAAATGCAATCGAAAGACCCTTGCTAGAAAATGAAAAATTTGTCATGGAACAGCACCTAAAAAGACGCAAGAATACCATAAGTCCTTCAGCTCTCTTTTGAATATAGAGGAGGGGATGGTTACCGGGCTGCAAAAATGAAGGGCCTTTTTACCAAGTATGCACAGTGGGGGGGGGGGGGGGGGGGCTTGACCGGGATAAGAAGGGGCTTTTGGTCGGGACGGAGCTGTTTTACCTAGACCGTGTGATTCAGGTTACCCGACCGAAGAGTAAAGAGATTACTCCTTAAAGCAAGCGAATAATAAATTCAGATCATTTACTACCCTTCTACACAGAACAAGTTGTGAGACTTTATTCCAGAAATGTAAATACTTTAAATTTCTGTTAATGCCAACGTCTGTGTTACGTGTCGCAGTTTCTGGATCAGTATTCCGCAAGCTCACACAAAAACACTTGGATTTTAGGAATTTAAATCGCTTGTCGTAACATGTCCATTGAGATGAATTGTCACTAGACAAACTAGATTATTTGTCGCTGGATTAATTGTCGTGGATTCTGCACTCGTACAAAAACACATACATTCCCCACATGGTCTACATACGTAATACACCAGCGCATACACCCATACAGTCTTGCATAATATACACGTGTGTACGCACGTTACAGAATAGCAGATGCCTGACCGCGTTGGTGTGGCATCTGGTGAAGACTGCTCACTTCTTCTTTAGGGAGACTGGTAGCTGACTGGCCGAGCAGTCCAGTTAACTGTGAGTGAAGTGTCACAGAATAACCGCATAGAGTGACCCTCGCGACAGAATCAAGATTTGACTCATAGTTGGGAATAAGGGTGTTACGGTTCGTACCGTAACCGAAAACTGACCACAAAAGAGAAAAACTGTGATGTTTTGGGGTTTTTTGCAGTTTATTTTTTCACTGATAGTGGACAGCTATGAAGCAAGGTATTGCTTCATGCTCACCTTTAAAATCTCAGTGTGTTGACATGTTGCTCTTTTTTAAGAATAATATGTAAATATTGTGCCAAGTTATCACTTGAAATTTTACTGTAAACTGTTCCTTTAGCGTCAGTAACGTTATATTTCCCAAGCGTTCTTAAGATTTAAAGCTTCTTATAATATGTATGAATGCGTTTTGTTTATGACGTTATAACTAAGAAATTCTGTAAATGTTCTTAAGTTAGAACAAAACTAATGACTGCTATGTGGTATACTTGAACTTAATTGGAAGGTCGGTGTTGTGAAATAACAGGTACAGTAAAATTTACGTGTATTAAGAACACCTAACTGGTTGATCTTTTTGCCCCTTATAGGGAGGTGTCCGTAATTGACAGGTAGAGGGTATGTTCCAGGATAAGAAACATAAATAATCAACCATAATAAAACCTTTATTTCATTCTTTGGTTCTCGTGCTTCTGCATACAATAATGAGAGGATTCATGCTGATGTTTTTTTAGAGATAAGGTCCCTGGCTGTGTGTAGTATTCAGTCAAAGTGGACATGTCGGATAAGCGTTTTGCTAACAAAAGCTTTTCCGCTAGCTATGTTACGCTTCCTCCTTCGCTATTTTTCACAATTTTCTCTTTTTCCGAAAGCGACAATTCAGTTCTCTTTCTTTTTGTTCCTCCCACGTTTCAGTTGCAACTTTTTTAGCATAGAGTTAGCCAAGAACTAATCTTTAATACATAATGCTAAGCTCTGGGCAAGATTGAGAAAGATTGAAAGCCCCGAGCATTAAAGTCTTCTAGAGGAATCCTACTCAAAGTACCAAAATACCACAAGTACGGCTCAAGAGGATTTGGAATTTTTGGTCCAAGTCAGTGGAATGACCTACCGATAAACTTTCGGTGTATAGACTCTATTTGTGTTTTTAAAAGGAATTAAAACACAAACTATTTATTTAGTTTTATAATACGAACTAATGTTTCTGGCTTGTGAGTAGGTATTCTATTCTATATGTTTTCTTAGAATCTCGGACAAAACGACGACGGCCAAAACGGCGACGGCCAAAACGGAGAAGACCAAAACGGCGACGGCCAAAACGGCGATGGCCAAAACGGCGCCAAGTGCAACCCTGGACAAAACGGCGACGAAGATTAATAATTTAATGTTGAAAATCAAAATAAAAAGAATAGTGTTACCAGATAAATCAATTCATTTCTACTTAAAGATAAGTATAATTTGAACCAATATTTAAATTTTAAGGGCAAAATAAAACGGATAATTTAACACTTATTTTCTCATATATTCCTAATCGCAATTATACGATAATCCATCGTGTGTGTGTGGGGGGGGGGGTGAATAAGTACATTTGGAAAGACAATTGCATTTAGCGACTGTGCCCACTAATCCGTTATTGCACGTGATTCCACATCAATAAAAGGCAAAATAAAAATGCCACTAAAAGCACTTCGGATTATCAGCAATGAAAGACCGATGTTTTAATCGCCTTAAGGAGCAAAAAAATCATTTTCAGTTTTACCTGAGAAAACGTAAGTGAGTAAATCATTCTTTGAGCAGATTACTGAGACAGTGACTGGTGACAGAAAGGGGGTGGTTAGGGAGGGCAGGAAGGGCACGTTGGGAGAAATGCTGCACTGCGTTCAAATTTATTTATCTCTGATAGTTAAATAAACTGTGTTGGTAACGTTCTTACTTTTTGTTTTTTTTAAATAAGCGTTTTAAAACATAAACTTTAAAAAACTCCGTCGCCGTTTTGTCCGGGGTTGCACTTGTCGCCGTTTTGGCCATCGCCGTTTTGGCCGTAGCCGTTTTGGTCTTCTCCGTTATGGCCGTCGCCGTTTTGGCCGTCGCCGTTATGTCCGGATACCGTTTTCTTAGATTTTGTGGTGTGTTCCTCTAGTCATTCTGTAAGGTCGTCATTTTCAATACATAGCAGTTTTAATAACTTGTACTTTTTAGCTTTTAGGTGTCACACAATAATGTTCTAGTGCCATTGTAAAGCGCTAATAGCTTTAAGTATATTAAACGCTATACAAATGCAAATTTATTATTTTTTTATTAGTATTCTCATAAATTCAAGGAGGATATAACGTTTACTCGGGAGACTAAGCCAAAATTGCATTAAATCCGGCCTCCTCTCCTCCCTTCTGTCTGAGCCCACCACTTTAGCGTAGCTTGATACCATGCAGTCTGCAAGTAGTAATCATGGAGTGTTGGCAAACAATAGTGTGCAACGTGAAAAGCGGCTTATGTTCATTAGTTACTTCATAAGACATAAGACTGCTGTCATTAATATACAGGCCGACTTCGGTGTAAAACTTGACTTGCGAGAAAAAAATGCTGTCCCCAGTCCTTAATAGCCAGGTGTCCTTATCATACAGTTTTCTTAGCATGAAAGTCAAAACAGATTGGGGTAAACTGTCCCTAATTCATAGGTGTCCCTAGTATACATAGCTCCTTCGGGCAGGTTTTACTGTATATTGATTGTTATTTGAGATATTTATGCATCTATGTTTAATTGTAGTTTCTGTCACTTTATAAATATTTTAAAATATTTTAAACGAGTGGACGAATTGCAAAACGCTTTTTACACATCTACAAGTGGTGGGAAACATTTTAGCATAGGTATAGCAGCTGTATTAGTTCCCATGTTTGAGATACAGATTACAGAAATTATGTACCTCAAGTGTCGACAGACAGACAGACGGACTCCCAAACCTGAATATTATACTTCCCCTTTTCCCGACGCGAGGGACTAATAAAATCATTATGTATTCGGGGAAATCCGTTGTAGGTGATTCGTCACCGAATAAAAATTGAAGGAGTGAGGTCATATTCAAAAACTTAGTCTCTAATTTATCAATTTGAGCGTTGTAAATGTTATAAAATGACATTATTGGCTGTTATACGGTACATATTTAGCCAAATACAAACGTTATACCATTTTGGCAATATTTCAACATTTTTTTTTGCAAAACTATACAAAAAAAAAAAAAAAAAAAAAACGAACCAAATAACTGAAGTGTACCGAACCGAACCGAATCGTTGGAATGTCGTACCGTCACACCCTTAGTTGGGAGTGCTTGCACCTAAAACAGCTCGATGTGTACCAGCCGTGAGTGACTGCGGGCTTTCGACACACATGCAAGCAAATATAAATTTCTAGACCCCCAAGCTGGCTATAAAAGGAAATTACGTAAGTCGCATTGAACGTCTTCTTAATGTGACAATTAAGATCAATCCTAAAGCGTGACTCATTCAAATGTCTAAACTTTTAGACGTGATCATTTGCACATACATTAACTTCAACAAACTGAAGATGTAAATACGCTAAAAGCGTTTATACTTCTTTTTTCTGGCTGTCATTTTCAAAATTTTTGTTGAACGCCATATTTTATAAAACGATCGTTGGTGTAATTAACTTACGTTTGGCATTATTTTTTTTTTTAAATGTCGTGTTGACACTTGAAAATATCCAGCAATTGTTCGGACCCTGTTTATTTGCTTTAACAGATGCATAAGAATCCGCGACAACTCGCACCCAGACAACTGGCAACTGGACAAGTGACACCTGACAACTCGCACCCAGACAACTGGCACCTGGACAACTCGCACCTGAGTGAAAAAGTGGACAACTCGCACCTGTAATATTTATTCTAAAAATTTCAAGGGGGAGAAGGGAATGGGTTGCACAGTGGAATTACAAATATAAAATGTCGTTATTGTCGTTTATGAGTTGAGGCTGCAGAAAGTAATTTATGGCCTTTACAAATGCTTTGCATGTCGTGGCTCTCCTCGCACATTTCCAGTAGATTTCTCCACTTTTTAAAGTCTTGTTGCTGTGGATAAACCCATTCCAGCATAATTTTTTTTGCTTTCCACGTTGACCAGGTATAAACTCCTTGGTGAAGTTGAAACTGATAAAGCATCGGTCAAAGCGCACCCATTATATACTCACCCGGAGGAGTGTGGATTCACCCCATTGGAAACTTTTGCCGTGATTTGGCCAAATCACGGATGACAAACAATTTAAGTTTAATTGAATAGTTCAGTGGATAAACATGTGGATTTGCGTAATACCCACATTCTGCCATCTCATTTAATTAGAATTTTAATCCATCCCGATAATCTTTTTGCCATAAATTACTTTTTGCAGCCTCAACGTGGATTCGCGTTAAAAATGTGGTTTCACATAACTCCGGAGTATTTCAACATATTCTCCCCACGGAGTTATTCATTACAGAATAATCATCTTCGGAGTATTTCTTGACACATTTTACGTTATATTTTTTTTTATTTATAAAAAAATTTCTTTAATTATTATTTTTCAAATTTATAAAAATGAAAAAGTGAACATTAGGTGCAAGTTATTAGGAGTTGTCCAGGTGTGAGTTGTCCAGGTGGGAGTTGTCCAGGTGTGAGTTGTCTAGGTGCGAGTTGTCTGGATACCGGTGTAAGGAAACGTTTTGACCCCCAAAATAAATCGACCCCCCGGTCGATTTGTTTTAAAACAAACAGACCCCCTCTGAAATGTTTTATCCATCTTATTTTTTTGTTGATTTCTTTATTTCTTTCCATATATAGCCACCTATTAGTTTCTTTAATTGAAATAAAAACTATATCCACGAATAAAAATTTATCTAGCACATAACATCTACATTTTCAAACACGAAAACACTTCCAACACCACTAACATACAGTTACCAAAAAAATCTGTCCAGGCTCAATAATGGCATTTTAAAAGCTCAAAATAATATTTTCAACATCAAGAGGTAGGAAATGCTTAAAATAGTATTTAAAAACCACATGCACCTTTTTTACTTCCATTTTATATTTAAACATGATTATTTGGAGGGGGTCATTTTATTATGGGGGAGGTCTTTTTGTTATGGCGGGTTTTCCCAAAACAAATCGACCGGGGGGTCTGTTTGTTTTAAAACAAATCGACCGGGGGGTCGATTTGTTTGGGGGTCAAAACGTTTCATTACACCGGTGCATAAGGCACCAAATATAACGCGAAGCACACTATATAACACACATTCTTTCTGTCTTTCTTTCTGTCTTTCTTTCTTTCTTTCTTTCTTTCTTTCCCCAGCCAATGGAGGGAGGAAGTGTCACTCGGCTGCAAGCTGGTTAAGAAATAGTCTTTTCACCAAATTATTTGTTCACAAGTACAGATACAGCAAGAGTACACACGTCACTACTGTCATAAAATGTAAACGAGACAGCCACTTACACCTGAGAAGCCGGTGCGGTTTTGTGTCTCCTTTTTTTTGTCGGACGTGACGTTCACTCTTCCTCCTTTTTTTTGTGGGAAACGAGGAGTACTGATGACACTTTCCCCCCTCCCCCTCCACCCATTTTTAGCGTAAGTGGCACTCCGACAGACTCCCTATCTCCACATTTTTTGTACATGCACGGTAACAAGTTTCCTACCAACAGCCCTACGCCCCCACCCCACCCCCCCTCCCTACGATTCCCCAGTACACACGTTGTCGATAATGTGCATATTTCCGGCGCCGTTCCAAAATAGTTTACTGAAAATCACAGGTCATAAAATAATTTCACAACGATGCTTCGCTGGGTCTTATTTCGAGCAACCATAACAGCTAGAGAACTCAAATTTCCAGTGTAGATAAGTCTTGGAAATATGCATTGACCTGCTTATTTGAACGGCATGTTTAAAAATTCTTTTTTTTTTTTTTTTGTACCAAAGTTGAGGTTACTTGAAGACAATTTGACAAAATTGTAGCGCAGTGACTTTTAGTGACTTTCCGTCACCTGACTTTCATGTAACCCAGTGACTTTAATACTTGACATTAATTTAGGACCAAAGTGATCAATTAGTTAATTAATTAATTAAAAGTTAATTACTCTTTCAAAGCATTTACGAGAATACTGTCGAGGAGATAATAACGGTAAATGTTATGAAGCACTTTTTTTAATTAGGGTGGGGGGGGGGGGGCGGAGTGGGGAGTGGGAAGGGGTCATTACTCGCCTAGCTATTGGTCTGAACAAAATTATGGGCCATTATGATTTCATGGAGGCGTTATCGTGTTTTTATTATATTTTCCGTTATATATGATTTCTTCTTCATTTTTCTCGGGAGCTTGGGGGGGGGGGGGGGAGAGGTGCGGGGAGGGATGGGGGGCGGTTAAAGGAAGGGTAAAAGCACCTATTAAAAGTTGTGACTAATCCCACAAACTTAAAAAAAGACAAAATCCATAGTCTCTTCCATCGGCGTGCCCAGTGTCCTTCCTTGATAAATAGAGGGATCCCGACATTTCATCGTACGACATTTCATCCGGCGAATTTCATCCGAAAAAAAAAAGAATAACAAAATACGACATTTCATCCGAATTTGTCCATTTTCCGGTTAGATTTGAAACTGTGTGTGAGAATGCTGCGTTCATTTACTGTTCGTGATTTTACCGATGCTTTAGTAATATTTTGAAAATAAACACTACTTCTTAGTTGACCAATTTAATTTCCAGTGTAGATAAGTCTATTAAATTGGTCACTTACTTCACATCTCGAAATAAATATAGGTACAAACAAGATGTAATAACTGTCCAATTCAAGCAATCAAAGAAAATAATCCAGGATAATTCCTTGTTCGTCGCGAGTCACGTGTTCTGCACTCTCTGCACAGATCGCGCCTCTGGTCGTAAGACGGGAGCTGAGTTCGAGATGATACAATAATTGAACCGTTTCTGGAAACCACCCACCCCAGACAACTGAATGGTTGCACGTGTTGGCCTTTATCACGAAACACAATTAAATTTTACTCAAGGGCCAGCTCTTATCGTATATAAAGAGAATTTTCTATGCCTCTTTCTCACTTGGGTGTAATATAACGATTAAAACGTGACGTATTATTTCTTAAAACGCATAAAACATACACAATGACGTCAAGATTTGAAGGAACATGGAAGTTAACCGCGGCGAGTAATACTGCGGAATACTACAAATCTATAGGTAACTTCTTTAAGACCTTTTCTTGCACATTTACCAGATATTTTTTTTTCACAGACAGTGTGACCATCTGCAGTAAATAGACACACAGCAAATAATGTTATGTAACCGCTTGGTCTGACAGCTATCAGAAAACATCAGGTTTTCGGAGTCAGCTGTTCAGTGTTTTAATTTTGCTGCATGTAACGACTAGAATGTATGTATAATGTCTTCATGGTTCTTTAAAATAAATGTCATTAATAATACCAAAAATAATAATAATAAATAAATAAAGATAAAATAAATAAAAACAAAAAAACGGACCTTGAAATGCTGGGCATTCGATAATCTGCTTTGACTGGGGAAATTCCACAAGTGATTTCAATCATTAAGCGATAAATGGAGGATTTTTCTAACATCTCCCGCAGCTGGGATGAAACTGCAAGAAAAAAATAATAAGGTGGAACGTTTCTCCTTGTTTTCGGTGAACAGTCACTGGTCAACATTTCGGTCAACATTCTCTGGTCGATCGAGGAATTCCAATCCATCAGAATCTTTCCTTAAAACCGAGACTGCCTTGAAGCCCAAAAATTAAATCCTCCGGCTTTTTTAAAAAACATTTTATCGCCTGGAAGAATCTGCGCACAATTCGCACTTCGACAGCACAAAGTGACCTCTCCCTGTTAAAAAAGCGCAGATCCAGCAGTACTCTGGAACGATGTTTCTATTTAATCCATTTTTTGTCCGTAAGATGTATCCAAATGGTAATATATCTCAAATTTTCACAGTCTCAAATCAGCCGGTAGTTAAACGCAGCAACCAAAGGAACCGCCTCTTTTTTGTATTTTTTAAGATATCGTCAAAAACATGGGGATGGGTTTATAACCCCTTTCTCCCAAAGTTACAGAATATTCCAAACATTTAAACAAGCACACACACACACAAAGGGAGTCTAGACTGTCCAGAATGATATGTGCTAACCACCCACTTGACATGTGCAATTGGTAGGAATGTCCGACGCGGAAATGGCTCTTATGACGCCGTTTGACGAGGTGGCCAATGACGTCACATATGTATCGAAGATAAATGGCGACGACGCCGAGTTAATAACGAATGTCGGCGGCAAACAGGTGGATGCCGAGAAGTTCACATTCGGCAAACCACGAGAGCTCAAGTATCAAGATATCGCAGGCGAGGTAAAGTAGTTCGAAAACAAACAGACCTAATCCGCCCGTTCTTTGGGACCTTGGGACCGTGTCTTTGTCGCAGAAGGTACAAATGTTTGGGTGACCGAGGATTAGGTTCGTGACCTCCAGCAGGTGTCAGGTCGAAGGTCAGCTGCAGGGTCAGAACGAGGTCCAGAAGCAGAGTGGTCCTAATACGAGGAATGACGTCATCTTCTTCACTTGTATTTTCCAATTACTGAGTTAAATTTGAAGTGCCATTTTTTTAACTGGGGTTGTTTTTTATTTTCAAGGTCCACCTTCTGTCGTGCAGCAATAAATAATAATCGTTTTTTTATAAATTCATTCTCATCCTTCCCGCCCTAAGCGTTTATATTTATTCTATTCAGCGGGTTTATTTGTTTTTAATTTTGCCATTCTTCATGGAGAGTGGCAGGCCTTAGTACTCAGTGGTTGCCTACAGAAGGTGCCGCTCTGAATGATTTTTTTTATTATGTTTAGGAGATTTATCATTTTTCCGTTTTTTTTCACGTTACCATTTTTCCGCTTACCCTTATTTCTGTTACCATTTTTTTGTTGCCATTTTTTCCGTACCCCGCTTGACTGTAAACAAACGCTTAATAGCCACTGTTAGAAGCTTTACTGCCTTTGGCTTCCTATAACCTACAGAGGCCCAAATTCAATTTGAATGCACTTTAACTTAAAATTCAACTAGTTTTCAACTTCAGTTCCTGCAGTTACTTTATTCACAAAGTTAACTACAGTTAACTCATTCCGTTAACTGCTCCGTTACCAACCAGAACGTCCGAAAGCAAATTAAAAAATTTGATTTGTTTAAAATAAATAAGTTCACCAAGAAATTATATGTGTAACAGAGCTTCATCAGCTGATTCCAGGAGTATAGTTAACCTTTGTAAATACGGCCCCTGCCATTTATCGGTAAATATGATAACTTTGTATACATTTTCTTGATCCCAAGTCCTTTCAATTATCCGTGCTTTACTGGATTCAAACGCAGTGACTATTAGCACCACATGATGTACCGTAATTCCCGGACAAAAAACCGCGGTTTATAGTCCGACTTGCATACAAAACCCCTCCGGCGCCTTATAGTCCGGGGCGGTTAATAGTCCGGACACTTTTGACAAAATCTCGAAAAAAGCCATTTTTTTTTTTTTAAATACAGAAAATAAAAAAATTAGTTTCAATGTTATTTATTATTTTATCCTTTTTCCTTCGTCCTTTACAAACATGAATGCAGGAGTATTCCAGTTGATCAGGTGAATCATAGTTCAAAGTTTGAAAATGAAAAAAAAAAAAAAAAACATTTATCCGGGTAATATCTAATAGCAAGCTAGATAATGCAAGCTAGTATCTATTATCTATTTCACTATCTAGTTTTCTTTCAAATCATTTGCGTAGAAACACATTTGACTCTATCAATGAATACGTTGTGATTCGTCTATTTCCATGTTTATCAACATTTCAGTGTACCACGACACTGGAAGGGGACGTAATAACGGACATATTTAAGAAAGCAGGCTGGGAGGATATGAAGTACGAGCGCACCCTGGTGGGAGACAAACTGATGGTGGTGAGTCTGCCAACCCAATTTTACAATTAAGTTCCTCGGGGGTTGGGGAGGGGTGAGGGGGGGGTGAGGTGGAGCAGGACATCCGCTAAAACGGTTCAATTGTACGAAGACTGTTGGTACGGAATATTTCCGAACTGACAAATCAATATGGTCTTAAGCCCCAAAAAATTTCCGTGCGCATCAGAGACAGTTTCATGCTCCCTGTCAAGATATTTCCGTGTTTACAGCCGGGGCTTGTGGCCACCCGCTGTCTCATTCACTTTATGCGTATAACCGGTTGCGTTGGACGCAGGCAGATAACAACATCTCTCTTGGGAAAATATCACATTTATTCTGAGGATCGTAATAACTAAAATAACTATAAACGGACTGCGCAGTTTAAGCACAAGTATGGCAGAGGTACTCGTGTAACACACAATAGCTTTAACGTTATTCCCTATATACATACACACACACACACACACACACACACATATATATATATATATATATATATATATATATATATATATGTATATATATATATATATATATATATTGTTTGATTTCAGAAAATGTCGAGTTCAAAGGGAGTGACGGCCACAAAGGAGTTGACAAAACAATAAACAGGACTCAAACCACAGTGTGGCCAATAGCCAGGCTTAAGAGACAACGCTACCATTTCCCTCCGCTAGCTGTATTACTTCGCCACGTATAACGCGCTTAAAACGTGTTTAAAGCAATGCTCGTTGTTGTCCCGCAGCAAACCTCTGCGGCGTTCACTCTGTTGTTGTTGTTGTCGTCCAACAATCAACCTCTACGGCGTTCGGTCTGTCGTTGTTATTTAACAACCAACCTCTATGGCGGTTTGGTCTGTTGTACATAACACTACTTCTTAAAATATCCATCCGCTCTGTGTTTATACATAACAGATAGACCTCCTCAGAGGTCAGCTGTTTTATAACAATGAAGCAATGCTATTTTATGTCCAAACCAATGTTATACCGTGTCTATATTAGTCATAATGGGTAAATTTCTCGACACAAGTTTAGATCTTAGTTCCATAAGCTTACATTCTGTAGATCCGGACTAAATTCAGGCTAGGAAATTTAGCCCTTATGTTTGATACACACAATGTGAAGGCACGCTTTAACCACGGAGTACATGCGTACTGACCCGCGTAATTATACCGTGGTGGGATCATGTTTGGGCGGATGTTACACGATCTCGATCATGACTGAATCACGTAGAATCAAACCTTCGTTGATGAACGCCGTCACCAAAAAATCCAACAAGATATTTGCTAATGACAGCAGACGTGTTCGACAGTTCACACGAGCGCGTACGACTGTTACATACGCGTTTTTCCCCACTTATAACTGACTACTTTCTCACATCAGTTTGTTCTATCGTGTGTGTTTAATTCTGACTTGATTCATGAAGCGATCGTGTTACAGTCATATAAGTGATCATACCCAAGTATCATGTTACTTTCAATAAAACAACGTTGAATTTTATTTGCTTTTTTTCAAAACTGGTTGTTGTATTTCTTCGAAACTGACTTCGAAACTGACATCGGCACTTTGCCAACCGGGTCAACACATTCTTCACGTCATTCTTTAAGGCCCAGTGACTTAAATGGTTGTAATATGAAATTAATCGTACCATTTTGTTTTCACTTCAGTAATTCAAATTATTGATAAATATACTATAATTCATTAAAACAAATACGGCTTTGCTGAGTTTTTAGTTCAGTATTTTGTGATATGAAACACGAAAGACAATGGTCTGGAATACAACAGAAATAAAATATAAACGTACAAAATAGATACAATACAAGAGTACAAAATAATCAAAGCAAAAAATAAGTACTCTATGAAAGAAGATATAGTTTATACTTTTACAACTCTATACACGATAAGAGTGGCTTAGCGACAGCTTGTAGAACAGCGCGATATCGCACAGCCCGCACAACTCGGCAATGCACGCTGACACATGCTCACTTATTGGAGCCGCCTTTGTGACGTATATCTTGTGATTTGGTCTATATTTTCTTACACCTCGCTCATGATTCACCGGCAAAACAGATCCATACAAGCGAGTGCTGCCGTCTACACACTCTCGCGACCAAAAAACCAAGGTCACACACAAGGTCATCCGCATGTTTTTTTAAAAGTTATTCGTGATTTCAGTTAATGAATTTTGAGGTGAACAAGTGTGGCAGTGAGCTGCATTTAATTATCAGTGGCGAGGGGAGGGGGGGGGGGGGGGGGGGGGCTCGAACCACTGAGGATAAGTCTGCGAAAAAAATAAATAAGAAATAACGCACGATACTTGAGCTTTTCATATTTACAAACTGGAAATCACAACTGGGACGGGTTTCTGTGTGTATTTCCTGAGAGGGTTACTGAGGATGATTTCAACCCCTCACATAGGATGCTGTGATATCAATAGCCCATGAGTGTGAACCTGTCACTCAGAAGGTTGTGAAACCCTCACTCAGGCAGATGTGAATCTTTCACTCAGGAGGGTGTGAATCCGTCACTCTGGAGGGTGTCAGTTACGCTGTTAAGATGCTGTGACATTAATAACCCATGACTGTGACCCCGTCTCTCAGGAAGACGTTAAACAGGGATTCAGCACAGTGTGAATTCTTCACTCAGGAGGATGTGAGTCACTCAGGAAAGTGCGAATCCATCAGTCAGGAAGGTGTGAATCGGTCACTACGACGGCGTGAATCCGGGACTCATCTTAAAATATTTAAATACCTGAAACAAAACATTTAAACCATAACATAACACATTAGCAGTACGGTTCTTCTCACAATTAAAATAGCATTCGGTTGATTTTAATTTCTGAACTGCAGGACCCGCACACAAGAAACGATTTCAAGCACATGTCTTAGCACGTCTGTGATACCCCGGCAGACTTACATTCAGCACCTTCCACCCCCCGCCCCCACCTGCGATTGACTTTAACCACATGACTTAGCATGCCTGTGATTCCCCAGGAGACTCGCACTCACCATTTCCTCCCTCCTCTCTCCAGGAGACTCGCACTTACCATTCCCCCCTCTCCCCAGCAGACTCGCACTCACCATTTCCTCCCTCCCTCTCCCCAGTAGACTCGCACTTACCATTTCCCCCCTCTCCCCAGCAGACTCGCACTCACCATTTCCTCCCTCCCCCGCCCCAGGAGACTCGCACTTACCATTTCCCCCCTCTCCCCAGCAGACTATCACTTACCATTTCCCCCTCACCCCAGCAGACTCGCACTTGCCATTTCCCCCTTCTCCACAGCAGACTCGCACTCACCATTTCCTCCCTCTAACGTCCAAGGAGACTCACACTCACCATTTCCTCCCTCCTCTCTCCAGGAGACTCGCACTTACCATTTCCCCCTCTCCACAGCAGACTCGCACTTACCATTTCCCCCCTCTCCACAGCAGACTCGCACTCACCATTTCCTCCCTCTAACGCCCAAGGAGACTCGCACTCACCATTTCCTCCCTCCCCCGCCCAGGAGACCCGCACTTACCAGTTCTTCCCTTCCGCTCCCGAGGAGACCCGCACTCACCATTTCCTCCCTCCCCCGCCCCAAAAGATTCACACTCACCATTTCCCCCTCCCTCTCCCCAGGAGACTCGCACTCATCATTTCCTCCCTCCTCTCTCCAGGAGACTCGCACTTACCATTTCCCCCCTCTCCACAGCAGACTCGCACTCACCATTTCCTCCCTCTAACGCCCCAAAAGACTCACACTCACCATTTCCTTCCTCCCCCGCCCAGGAGACCCGCACTTACCATTTCTTCCCTTCCGCTCCCGAGGAGATCCGCACTCACCATTTCCTCCCTTCCGCGCCCCAGGAGACCCGCACTCACCATTTCCTCCCTTCCCCGCCCCAGGAGAATCGCACTCACCATTTCCTCCCTCCCCCGCCCCAGGATACCCGCACTCACCCTTTCCTCCCTCCCCCGCCAAAGGAGACCCGCACTCACCATTTCCTCCCTCAGCCGCCCCAGGAGACCCGCACCCACCATTTCCTCCCTCAGCCGCCCCAGGAGACTCGCACTCACCATTTCCTCCCTCCCTCTCCCCAGGAGACCCGCACTCACCATTTCCTCCCTCCCCCGCCAGAGGAGACTCGCACTCACCATTTCCTCCCTCTAACGCCCCAGGAGACTCGCATTCACCATTTCCTCCCACGCGCTCCTGAGGAGATCCGAGCTCACCATTTCCTCCCTCCCCCGCCCCAGGAGACTCACACTCACCATTTCCTCCCTCCCCCGCCCAAGGAGACTCGCACTCACCATTTCCTCCCTCCCCCGCCCCAGGATACCCGCACTCACCCTTTCCTCCCTCCCCCGCCCCAGGAGACCCGCACTCACCATTTCCTCCCTCCCCCGCCCCAGGAGACCCGCACCCACCATTTCCTCCCTCAGCCGCCCCAGGAGACTCGCACTCACCATTTCCTCCCTCCCTCTCCCCAGGAGACCCGCACTCACCATTTCCTCCCTCCCCCGCCCGAGGAGACTCGCACTCACCATTTCCTCCCTCTAACGCCCCAGGAGACTCGCATTCACCATTTCCTCCCACGCGCTCCTGAGGAGATCCGAGCTCACCATTGCCCCCCTCCCAAGGAGACTCACACTCACCATTTCCTCCCTCCCCCGCCCCAGGAGACTCGCACTCACCATTTCCTCCCTCCCCCACCCCAGGAGACTCACACTCACCATTTCCTCCCTCCCCCGCCCCAGGAGGCTCACACTCACCATTTCCTCCCTCCCCCGCCCCAGGAGACTCACACTCACCATTTCCTCCCTCCCCCGCCCCAGGAGACTCACACTCACCATTTCCTCCCTCCCCCGTCCCGGCTACCCTTGATTTTAACCACCCTGTTCAGTAGATCCATTATGCCCCCGGAGAATCACTACTAACACCAACCCATCCCCACCCCCTTCTCCCCACTACCTCCAACCAAGAAATTATCATCCAACCAAACCACGGGTTTATCTAATTATTATCTATTTTCAGTGCGGTGCATTGATTTCAGGGTATTTTTTTCATTTAATTTTCCTTTCAGGCCGGATAACATCTTTTGTTTTTGATTTTAGTGAGAACGCCGAGAAAGAACGTCAATTTTCCGTGGTCTGACATCAATCTTTTGATCCGGATGCATGACACAGGGGAGTGACCTTAATTTCGCTGTCGTCGGAGCCGCTGAGCAGGAGGTCATTATGAATCACCAGGGAATTGACGCTGCCGTCATGACGCTGCAGATTTTGTATCGGAAGATTGTTTTCTAAATTCCAAATCTAAAACATCAATATTAATCGTGCAAGCTAGCTGCTAATAAGAAGCAACCATTCAATTCTTTCGTCGGATAGATAACATTACCGATGCTTTTTTACACGCATTAATTTAGTGTTTTCGATTTCACAACGTAAAAATCATATCATCGTTGCAATGAATTGTTTGGCTGAATTTTAAATTATATCCAGGACGAAATATATTGCAGTTTGTCCTTGTCCCCTACCCCAAAGTAAAATCTTGAAATACGTCGTCATTTTACAAGGCTTCCCTAAAACTGCCATTCCGCGATTTTTGGTGACTCGAACGTGACCGATGGTTTATTTATAAAGTCTTACCGGGAGTTTCCGAAAAGAAACTTCCCCATTTAAAAGCCCCGGGGCTCTTATTAGGAAACTGTTTCCCAATATAAGCCCCGGAGCTTCAATTTGGTTTCTAAATGAGCGCCTGAAATTGGCCAGTTTCCAAATAGAAGCCCTGGGCTTTTTTCGGAAACCCCCGGTAGTCTTTTGAATGCGCAGATCTAAAATTAACACTTCGCAATTCTCCTATTTTCTGGTAGAATTTTTTGACAATGTTGTTGACATGAAATAGAACCAGTCATAAAAACACTCAAGTCCAACATGAAATCGGTCCCCACCGGAATCATCAAGGGCCTCGGAATTAAGCGCTTGAACACCGAAGAATTAAAAACTTTGAACTTTTCACATTCATAACACCAATGAAATGCCCGGAGCATGGGAGCAACAATTCTTGTGGTAAAAGTCAAAAGCTTGGAATTTGGAAAAAACCGTTTCACTTACCGACATGGTTTTGGAGAATTGACAAATAGATATAAAAGGACACGGACAATTCCAGTTTAAGACCTAAATGGTCCGAACAACACCCGCGGAGAAGATGTGCATTGAATGGCTGTACAGCTCTCAAGCGTACAGGAATAAATACAGCAAAAATATGATCTTTTTTAAAAGGAAATGACAGAATGGAAAGAACTTCTAATCCTATCCCTGAGTGTGATCTAAGGCCGTGTGTACTTGAATGGAGGTGTCTTTAGAAGCTGTAAACAGGAACCGTCCTGAGGGTGACGTCAGCACGGAATTAATAGAGCCGAGGTGTCCCGACAGTTTCCGAACGTAGTTCTGTGTGTTCACGTCAAACACGTGAACATTCTGGTTATACGTGCCTACAACGACAACACATCGTCACCCATCCTAGCAGTATTTACGTATAACCACGGCATATACATGTATCTTTTTTTTCGAATCTGACACCGTCTTTTTATCACAACTGGACAAAAGCCCTTGCTAATGAATTAATAAAAACAAAGTCAGCGCAGTATTTTTTACAACACAGAATCACCATATTGGTACTTGAAATTATTTCATTTGTCCAAGTATTATTGTCACGAGCATTAGTGTTACTGTTAAACTTTATTAATAAAATCTTTTATATAAATATTTATGATGCAAATTGATTCTCTTCTAATTCTTATGAGTTTCATTTTTTTAAATTACTTACTTATTTCTATTTATTGGTTTTATTTTAGCATAAGGAATAGAACACAGGAGTCAAATTCTGGCCCTTTTCACCGCTGTGTTCACTCTAACAGCGAACAATGAGATTAATTAGGAATACTATAAAAAAAGTACCACATAAAAGTACTAAACAGAAGTACAGAAGTAGCATAGATACTCACCGACAATAATGTAGTGTGCTGTCAGGGCGATGGAGAAAACGGAGCCGTGAGAATGGGTGATTTTTCCGACCAGATTGAAGGTACCAGTGCAGTCCCATATCTCTATGGTGTTGTGTGAGCCACTGTAAAATCTGTCCTGGTGTAACACGAAAACAGGGCACCCGTGACGTGAAGCATCGAGGCCCCATATTCAAGCCCATGGCAGTGTTTAAATACCACTACTTCCTCGGCGACATAACTTGATGTTTACATTTGCATTTCTCTCATCCCCTAATTGCTTTGCATTTCATTTACTTGTTTATACATTCAAACTCAATGCAGTGTCAATATTTTCCACTTTAAACCACGACTTAAAGCTTTTCCAAAACATTCAATCACATTTCCAATTCAACAGCACGTTATATTAATGCTGAGGGGCCGTATCTATAAAACACTACAAGCTTACGGCAGCCAGGACTGCCATTCTTATTACGTCAACTTGTACTACCAGCGTCATTAGTGCCTCATGAATATCGGGCCAGGTTGCTAAGAAACGGGACATACTTGAGATTTGTTGAATGTGAGGGTTCGCACCCAGTGGTGGAGGCATTTTATCTGATGCACCGGCTCCAAACTCGTGGCCTGCCAAATCTGTCATTTTTTTTCAGAAATTTTTTACATTTAACTTAACAATACTAAAGCATTGTTTACATTTCATTGTTTACATTTCATTGTTTACATTTTGCATCTAATCTAGTACACCGGCTTCAAACTTGTGACCTGTGAAATCTGTCATTTTTGTCAGAAATTTTTCACATTTAGCTTAACAACATTAAAGTATGCTTGTTTATACCAGGGGCAAATCTAACTTTTAGGAGATATATCTCAGGACGGGTTCGCAACGTTCTCTGGCGGCCATCTTGGGACTGAATTTGGGATATGTTTGTTTCGCAACTGTGCGCAACAATGGAGTTTTGAAACTCAAATTGACGTAGCAATGACTTCTTGCCTGACGCAATGACGTGGCAATCACTTACTTCATGACTTCATGACGTAGCAACGACTAACTTCGTGACGCGCTGACGTATCAATGCGCTTGTTTTGACGCTTACGTACACAATGCGTCACTTGGTAACAGAACAGCAGGCTCAATGCATATCACAATCATATCACAATCCTAAACAAGTTCTCACACACCGTGGACAAACGCACAGCCAGAACGACAGAAGCTTTGCTTGCAAGTAACAAGTGTGAAACACTAAGGGGATAAACACCACCGTTTGCCCCCCTGCCCCCTCCTCCCCCCCCCCCCCCCCCCACCCAAGACGCCGCCCTGGCGAAGGACTTACTTACTTTTATAACCGTGTGCGAGGAAGAAATGAGATGCTCGTCCGAGGCAGCTAGCGCGGCTACCACATTGCTGTGTGCGTTCTGCGGGTAGCAACAACATGACAGTGTTCACACGTGGCTGCTAGTTCGTCCGCATAGCTAGTTACTTTTCAGCAAAAATGACATGCGCTTATAAACGTGCGCTGTTAAATGTTACATGAGGACATCTTGGCGACACACTTTACATTCAAGTGTTTAAGCGGGTTATTTATTTATGCCATCCGTCGTAAAAAAGTTACTCTTTCATCTGTATCTTTTAAAAATACCTCTGCAAAATGACCAGATGAAGCTCTAGCAATTCAAGGCATTCAGTGTGAGGAAAAGCGTTTTCACGTCTACACAAGAATGTCCAGGGACATTGTGAACAGCCGAGATCCAGTGAATCAAGTATCAATAGACTTGTAGGGTTGCCAAAAAGTGGCAGTAGCATTTTAAAAACCGGTCACTTTAAATGACGCCCACTGGGTAGTTTTTTAAAGAAATTTGGTCAATTTTTGGCAAATCGCCAAAAAAAAAAAAAAAAAAAAAAATCTAGACAGAACCACCTAGCGGGCATTTATACAATTTATACTAACTTGGAAAGCAATGCGATCAGTATTGTCGGAGAAGAAGCATTTCCAAGATTGGCTACAACTTTTTTAAATCCCTACCGCCGCCCCCCCCCCCCCCAGTGAACGTTTATGCAACATTGGAAGGCAATCCGGTCAAAGAAGAAGCATTTTGAAAATTGGCTTTGCTAGTGAACATTTACGCAAATTCCGATCAAAATTGTGGGAGAAGAAACATTTTGAAAACCAGCAATCAACAAAAATTATAAAAGCCCCCCCCCCCCCACCCCATTTGGCTAATTTTTGGCGAATTTTTCAAAGAGGTCTACCAAGAGAACAGTCGTACAAAATTTGAAAGGAATCCAATCAAAACTGAGGGAGACGAAGTACCTACACAGCAGGCGGATGCCCCCTCTACTGGCGTGATAAGACGAGCCAGACAAAAAAGGCTGGTCTAAAAAGCCAATGTGGTTATATCCACATTCTAACGGCCATGTGGTTGTATCCACACTCTAAAGGCCATGTGGTTATATCCACACTCTAAAGAATTGAACTTCCGTTCATGACTAACCTTTCTGTTGAACGTTATATTTTTAATTTCCTTGAATTTTAACGTCTATATTTCGATTTTAACTCCCCGAAAAATCGTAGGACTTAGAACTGTAACACTGCGGCTGTAGCGAAAAAAGGGACATATCGTCTGGATTTCAAATGCTTCTTATCTTACCAAGCACACATAGTTACCTGGATGACTTTGACGGACTCGAGATCCGCGATGCCCCACACGATGATACAGCCATCCTGACCGCCGCTGTACAGGTAGTCGTTGCCGGCCGCCAGTGACTGAACCTGAACCAACACACCCAAGCATAGACAGGAAATACTTTGAATACTGGTACATCCAGTCACGTGGTCTAATGACTAAGATTTCCTGGTTGCTGACAGAACGATTGATTCAGTTAGGTTGGCTGATTCAGTGTTAGGTTGGTTGATTCACTGTTAAGCTGGTTGGCTGGTTAACAGAACACAGTTTGTCACAAAAGAATATATAGACTGTTTCCCGCCCTTACAGGTGTCAGTTTCTGTTTGAACAGCACACGTAAACAACCTGGAGTGACAACCTGAGTTGACTACTTCAACTTAGGTCAACACCTGCTGTCCAATCTTTCCAAAAACTGCAGTTCTGTACAGAAATTTGCAAATTGTACCTTAGCGATGAACTATTGTTTCGTGCATATATAATGTTACAGGTAAACAAAATCAATATTTTGCAAAATCGTTACATTTAGCCATTACTAAAACCGTGTAATTTAATATAAGAATTTTGAAACAAATAGTAAGCCAGGTATGTTTGATGAGGTATTCCGGTGTAGGCTACCAATAAATCGAATATAAAGGGAAATTAACTGTTTCGAATGTTTTACAACATTAAATATTACAAGGATAAAAAAGAGTTCAATAATGTGAACTTTATCTTTTGGCAACGACTATTTACACTTGATTTGGCGACCTCGTTGACGTCACGCGCACATAAATATATAAACTCATAACCACACTCACCCCGTCTTTATGGCCCCTCAGCGTCTTCACGCAGCCCCTGGTGAGTCCCTCCAAATCCCACACCTTGATGACGTTGTCGTCTGCGCAGCTGAAGAGCAGATTCCTCCGCGTGACGAGGCCGCGCACCTGCTGCTCGTGGCCCCTGGCAACGCCACCCAAAATAAGTACAAAAACACACACAGAGGACTCAGTATTATCTAGAATAAGAGTTGTCTATTCTGGAACAGCCTGTCACAATACAGTATATCTGGTTTCTTATTTACTTCTGAATTTTTATTTTAAACAACACGGTGTTACTGTTAAACGTCATCGTATAATTCTCTACCTGTACGTGGACTCAAGCTCTCTAATTACATCTGCGGAACTGGGTTCTAGATCCAGGATGTTTTTATTTTCACGATTACAGACAGACGTAAGACCTATTCATCCATCAAGTCATTATATGTGGATCACAAACATGTAATCCAACAAGAGTATTTGAGTGTTTGTTTTGTATGATACAGCTCATGTCAGGTTGCCTATACACTTGATAACTCACCTCAGGGTACCTATACACTTGATAACTCGATTCAGGGTGCCTATACACTTGACAACTCACCTCAGGGTGCCTATACACTTGATAACTCACCTCATGGTGCCTATACATTTGATAACTCACCCCAGGGTGCCTATACACTTGATAACTCACCTCAGAGTGCCTATACACTTGATAACTCACCCCAGGGTGCCTATACACTTGATAACTCACCCCAGGGTGTCTACACACTTGATAACTCACCTCAGGGTGCCTATACACTTGATAACTCACCTCATGGTGCCTATACATTTGATAACTCACCCCAGGGTGCCTATACACTTGATAACTCACCCCAGGGTGCCTACACACTTGATAACTCACCTCAGGGTGCCTATACACTTGATAACTCACCTCATGGTGCCTATACATTTGATAACTCACCCCAGGGTGCCTATACACTTGATAACTCACCTCAGAGTGCCTATACACTTGATAACTCACCCCAGGGTGCCTATACACTTGATAACTCACCTCAGAGTGCCTATACACTTGATAACTCACCTCAGGGTGCCTATACACTTGGTAACTCACCTCATGGTGCCTATACATTTGATAACTCACCCCAGGGTGCCTATACACTTGATACCTCACCCCAGGGTGCCTATACACTTGATAACTCACCCCAGGGTGCCTACACACTTGAAAACTCACCTCAGGGTGCCTATACACTTGATAACTCACCTCATGGTGCCTATACATTTGATAACTCACCTCAGAGTGCCTATACACTTGATAACTCACCCCAGGGTGCCTATACACTTAATAACTCACCTCATGGTGCCTATACATTTGATAACTCACCCCAGGGTGCCTATACACTTGATAACTCACCTCAGAGTGCCTATACACTTAATAACTCACCTCATGGTGCCTATACATTTGATAACTCACCCCAGGGTGCCTATACACTTGATAACTCACCTCAGAGTGCCTATACATTTAATAACTCACCTCAGGGTGCCTATACACTTGACAACTCACCTCAGGGTGCCTATACACTTGATAACTCACCCCAGGGTGCCTATACACTTGATAACTCACCCCAGGGTGCCTATACACTTGATAACTCACCTCATGGTGCCTATACACTTAATAACTCACCTCAGGGTACCTATACACTTGATAACTCACCTCAGGGTGCCTATACACTTGACAACTCACCTCAGGGTGCCTATACACTTGACAACTCACCTCAGGGTGCCTATACATTAGATAACTCACCTCAGGGTGCCTATACACTTGACAACTCACCTCAGAGTGCATATACACTTGACAACTCACCTCAGGGTGCCTATACACTTGATTACTCACCTCAGGGTGAATATACACTTGATAACTCACCTCAGGGTGCCTATACACTTGATTACTCACCTCAGGGTGCCTATACACTTGACAACTCACCTCAGAGTGCATATACACTTGATTACTCACCTCAGGGTGCCTATACACTTGAACTGGAAGGGCATAGTCCACGTCTCTAGCCTGGGACTCTGACCGCCATGCAAGCCCGCCAAGGACGACGAGGAACCAGTTCTTGAACGTGCTGCAAATCATTACAATGTCCTGTCATTAGAGATGGCGAGTATTTAAGTACCTGGATACCATGGAAAACACAGTACACAGTAGCATGCACAAAGTATAGAGTCACAACACGAATATATACAGATACGTGGACATGCAGGCATAGACACGGCCTTTAGCGAGCTTCTTACTGGTGAATTTCAGGCCATTTCCGAAGCGCTGTTGTATATTTCGTATCTGTATGTGATAGTTTCATTCTACTGTCAACGAGAGTTAGGACCTCCGCATCTATGACCTTTGGTTCAGCAAAATTTCCCATGGTCTTTTCTGAAATTAAGCTCGATTTCATACACTCGGATGTGTAGTTCCGTATCAGAACTGTTTCTAATTCCATTCCCAGATCATAGTTTTTCACTTATTACGGCAGATGCTCCATGTTTGCTTGACGAGAACAATTAATACTCCTAAATGTTAGCCAGCGGGATTCGAACTGTCACCTCATCGCTTCCCAAGAATGCCCACCTTCGATACGACACCACGAGGTGAGTTACCAGAGGAAAACATTTCATAAATATTATTTCTAACAATCAACAGCTTTCGAAAAACAGCCCCGACGACCTTGACTTGACCTTGACTTACAGTTGATTGTTTGTGATTCATTTTTAGTATTCATATATAACAATGTTTTAAGCAATATTCTCTTTAAAATAACACATTATTGGAAGTGTTCAATAACATTATTTATGCACAAACCATGAATTGCATGACACACTATTAACAGGCTATTGCTATTTTCACATAGATTTGTAAAATATTTAGCGTGAATTCGGTGGTTTGAAAACACACTCATTTCGTACATTGCCCTGTTTTAAGTCAATTAAAGCCCCAAAGCAATAGATTTGTTTTCCCAATTTTTAGCCCTGACAGAATGTCTAACGCCAACGGACCGAACGCACCGAACGCACCCACGCACACTAAGTACAGACGTGAAGCTTCGAGGAGATTCGGCAATTTGCTATGTAAATAATAATGGTAATGATGTAAATCTGCCGTTCTCATTGTTAATCTGAGATAAGAAATGGTTTTCTTGCTTGTAAATAATACAGATAAGGCGTGCAGACTTTAATGATATACATTTTTGCTCGCAGAAATTTTATAGAAGCGAAGCAGAAACAGAACCCACACCTCTACACAAAAGCCCTCTACCCCCCCCCCCAACCCGCATCTGCTGTTGCTATAGAGCAGGGAAACCGAACCCACACCCTCTCCCAGGCAGATTTCTGAAACAAAAAAAAAAAAAAAAAAAAAAAAAGAAACACATATAAGCAGGTGGTCCAGTACTGGCTTTGGCTGACGTCAGAGAAGTTACACAGTATGCGAAAAACGAATCAGAAGCTCCAAAGGAGACGCTAAAAGCCGTGCAGAAAATGTAAACAATTAGCAGCCTGCATGTGATCTATACACCACGCTTGTTTACACCTAGCCAGTCAGTAATTTTTCTTTGGAGAAGGGGAGGGGGGTGGAGTCAGCGTGTGGATAAATCGAACCCGCTAGTGAGGCAAAAATCTGGGGAACGCACTTCTTACAGCCTGGATGGAAGTGAGGGTGAGTGAGGGGGGGGGGGGGAGTGGGGGTTGAGGGGGTAGGGTGTTGGATGGGGTGGTTAGCATTTGTTTACGCTTCGCTCCAGATCATTTTCCACTGACGGATGTCAAACAACACTCGGCCAGCGAAATGACCACAGTTCTACAAGCAGGCGAGAGCAACAAGTGCTGAATACATGTGGGTAAGTAAGCGCGCGCTTCAGATCTATGTAAACCTTTCGCGGCTTTGTGCAGAGGTTCTGAAAATGAAAACACCGACGTTAACTGGTGTGTGAGATGACCACCGAGTTACCATCCACACCTCCATTAGTCTCCTGCTTCATAATCTGACTACTGATACCGCAACCCACGCCCAATCCGACCTCGTCGTAACAGCTCGACAGTCTGTTATTATAAACAATGTTCCCCCTTAACAACGGTAAAAAAACCCACGGATACTTCTTTACTTGCTATATCTTTATTTTAAATAATAAAACAAAACTGAAAAAAGAAAAAAATCCGTTTTACCATCCCACCAATCAAATTTTGATGATCTTCTCATGTTCAACACTTACCCGCACTGAGTGGAGAGTCCACGCTCGGCACTCTCCGAGCAGACTTCGGTTTTTCACGGAATCTGCGCGGAGTGTAACACTTACCCGCACTGAGTGGAGAGTCCACGCTCGGCACTCTCCGAGCAGACTTCGGTTTTTCACGGAATCTGCGCGGAGTGTAACACTTACCCGCACTGAGTGGAGAGTCCACGCTCGGCAATCTCCGAGCAGACTTCGGTTTTTCACGGAATCTGCGCGCAGTGTAACACTTACCCGCACTGAGTGGAGAGTCCACGCTCGGCAATCTCCGAGCAGACTTCGGTTTTTCACGGAATCTGCGCGGAGTGTAACACTTACCCGCACTGAGTGGAGAGTCCACGCACGGCAATCTCCGAGCAGACTTCGGTTTTTCACGGAATCTGCGCGCAGTGTAACACTTACCCGCACTGAGTGGAGAGTCCACGCTCGGCAATCTCCGAGCAGTCTTCGGTTTTTCACGGAATCTGCGCGGAGTGTAACACTTACCCGCACTGAGTGGAGAGTCCACGCTGGGCAATCTCCGAGCAGACTTCCGTTTTTCACGGAATCTGCGCGGAGTGTAACACTTACCCGCACTGAGTGGAGAGTCCACGCTCGGCAATCTCCGAGCAGACTTCGGTTTTTCACGGAATCTGCGCGGAGTGTAACACTTACCCGCACTGTGTGGAGAGTCCACGCTCGGTACTCTCCGTGGAGACCTTAATTTTTCCACTTCCTTCAAGACCCCATCAAGCTTTTCTTCAAGTGTCTGGATAGTCCTTAAATGCAAACAAAAATTTATAAAATAAAATACATATAAAAATATTCACATTCTGTGAAGGCGAAACAGCAAGTAAGTAGTGTTATGAGCTCTCGGTGATGCCCTAAGTAAAGAAATCTATTTTTCCTTTCACATGTTTGACTCCCCAATGCAACTATTGCATTTAACATGCCATAATGACAGCCCACAATTTCAGGGCTATGGCTTCCCCATGATAACATAACAGGTGAACAGATGTTGGGTGACATGTGAATGCGTATTAAACTAGAGCCTCAGTTGGGCAGGATCCCCGTGAAGCAGTAAAAGTAAAATGAGGTCAAGTCACGCTGCAAGGTTTCAGGTTCCGACGACAATGCCTTCCATGAGAAGTCGGCCGGACAAGACATCGTCTCACGGGTAAGGTCATGTAAAGAAAAACACCATATCTGACAATTTCCCACGACATCAATTTTTTCCCGATTTTGACAATAATGCCACGTTGTACATCTTAAATATATATTTTCATCATGCAAGGTTTCAGCTTCCTATGACAATCACTTTTATGTGAAGTCGGCAGGACAAAACATCGCCTCACGACTAAGTTCAAGGCAAAAATTCACCATTTTTTACAATTTCCCACGACGTCAATTTTAACCGATTTTGACAGTAATGCCATGTGGCACATCTTCAATATATATATATATATATATATATATATATATATATATATATATATATATATATGGTCTACACGAAACATCAGATAAACCGTCCCCCCATCCCTCTTTAGTTTGTTTTGCGATACTTTCCTTAGTCGAGGTCGGGCGAGCTCACCTTGCCTGCTGGTTGACACGCCCCTCAAGCGTCGTGCTCTGTGTTTGCAGGGCAGCCACTTGCTGTCGAAGCTCACCCACAACCGACTCAAGCGCGCTGTTCCGTTCTTGGAGGCTTCGTACCTACAATGCAAACATTCATGACCACCAACAGGCCTCATCAAATTGTCAATCGTCCGATGTATGAAATGTTCATAGAGCTAGAAAAAGAGCCGGACAAAAATTCATGAGTTTTGACTTTTTAAATTTAAATAGGATTTTAAAAAATTATTTAAATCAAACTCGAAAAATGAAAGCAGAAAGAAAAAGAATACCATTTTAACAATTTATTGGAGACGTCATAACGCTCTCTTCTAAGATATTTCTAAGTACATGCACACTTGACAATATCTCAATATCTCCGATAACTGTCCGCAAGTTCAATTGTGAAGATTTTTGCTGTTTGAAATGTCTCAAAGTATCTCCACACGGGAGCACGGCGACTCCCAGACATTTTGGAGTTTTCACTGATTTTTCTTCTGTCAGATTCAACACACGACGCGTAACACTAATACTTTGTTTGCAAGCGCACGGGGTAGAGACATACTTGACCAACACCGGAGCAGTTGCCATTACCAGCCCTGGCCCTCTCGTAACCTCCCTCCCCTAACCCCCCCCCCCCCACCCCCATCCACCACCACACACCTCCGAGGCTCATGTGCACTGACAAGCGTACGATATGAAATGCTTTGTTTCAACAAAGGGGGTTGCAAACGATTGCTAAGTGCCGTTACTGCACACAAGGCTCAATCACAAACGCTTAAAAAAACAAACACAAAAAAAAAAAAAAAAACAAAAACAAAAAAAAAAACGAGGGCCACGATTTTTTACGCTGATTTCAATCATCAACTGATTTAAACCACACCAGCCCTGACTACAAACCCCATTACTTAATTGTTTGTGACAGACAAGTTCTTTTTACCAGTGACTCGTTGTTGAGTGGCGGCTCCCAACGACACTGGCACGACTGCGCATGCGCATCTGTCATCTCGTGTGAACTCACAAAACCACATCCTAAAAAGCAAGAGTAACAGATAGTAATTAACACACAAATTCATGAAATTTCAAGCCTCCCTTTCCATCGTATTTGATAGACCAAAATGAGGTCACCCCTCAAGTTTGTAAGCTAGCGACTTATCTGGAGAAGTTGACAATCCATGGAAAGGTGTCCATTATAAGCAACATTCGTTTCTGGATCGAGAGAAAGCATCCACAGGAACGTTGTTGTGATACCACTGGGTACCAGTGTTAAAGATACAGATGATACTACTGTGTACCAGTGGTAAAGATACAGATGATACTACTTTGTACCAGTGGTAAAGATACAGATGATACTACTTTGTACCAGTGTTAAAGATACAGATGATACTACTTTGTACCAGTGGTAAAGATACAGACGATACTATTGTGTACCAGTGTATGGATACAGATGATACTACTGATTACCAGTGGTAAAGATACAGATGATGCTACTTTGTACCAGTAGTACAGACAGAGATCACACTGCTCTCTGCATGACTGGCCCGACCAGAAAATATAAACACAAACTCATTTAGAAATCGCTACCTTTTAATTTTAAAGACATGCCGAGGCCTTTCATTTATAACTGTTTTCATATAGTGCAGCTATAATGCGATAGAAACAGTTAAGAGTATTTTATTCATAATGTAAATGATCAACACATAACACTATATTACTTAAAATAAGACTTCTGAAGCAAATAAGACACCAGATAATTTTGGTAGGCTATTCATGCATAGATTACCGCTAAACTGAACGCCGCAGATTTTTTTTCATTATTTCATCATGTTATGTTGCACATTATATAAACAAATTATGTCTTGCCTTATAAACAGAAATAATGAAAAACATTGAAAATACAAATAATTTTTTTTCAATTTCAATATATTATTCAATTTTGAACTAGCGACATTTTAATAAACAGCCGAATATAAATTTCTTTTTTCAATCATTTTACTTTTCTTTCGCCAAAATATAGGGATTTACATTTTTCAACTTATTTTTACCCTTTTGGTATACGAAAAATGGAGCATTATTGATTTCTGTAACATTAGAACTATAGGCAGTCTATTCAGGGATAGCTTACCAAAAATATCTGGTTTCTTTTTTGCTTCAAAATATTTATTTTTAAATCGTATGGTGTTACATAATATTTTTGACAGAGCACAGTAAAGTTTGGTGTGGCCGATCCCTACACAAAGAACCATAAAAACTGCGTCCGATCCACTTTACTGCATTATGTCACAGTTAGTTGAAAAAAAGAGAAAAACATCTGTATATTGCAACTTATCGTAACCCGTTGTGACGTTTTCTTTATTTTATTCTGATCCATACTTTTATCTGCAACTTAACATTTCAAAATAAAAATAATTAGACCTAAATCTGTGCTATAAATAATACTAAACCATCTGTACTTGCTTGCCTTTCTCGCTATAAGGACACGGCACGCTCGTGCATGTCTCCACGTGAAGATGTAACTCTTTCTTTCTGAACAGCCCGCAGTGAACAGCATTGAAAGGGCATGGAACCAGTGCGAACTCACAACCCGACTCATGCGCATCTCGCTCACCTGAATAATCAATGACGTTACGTCCACTGTTTATATGACGTCATCGGTCACGCGAGACTCTGAACTGACAGAAACTATTTATATTTTCAACAAGTTATAACTGCTGAAACTGGGCTTGGTCAACCACCCATTTAGCGACCCATTACGACTCACTACAGATCGAAGCACTCCCATGTTGACGCTCTGCTTGAGAATAACAAGCATAGGTTATTTTTTTTAACATTAGCCATTCTGCACATAACCCGTCTGTGGACATTCATGATGAACTCACTGTAAGTAAAATCACAGCTAAATTACAAAACTATATGAGCACATTACACGGAAAGTTTGATAAATTTTAGCCAGTTCCTTTATCTAACGTCATTACGTATTGAATTTAACACTTTAGCCAGGTTTTATGACCATGTACGCCTAGAATGAACCCGTACCGAGTGGTATCTGTTGAGGACACCCGCTCTCATCCACCACAAAATCCTGTAGCTCGTCGCTCCACGTAAGTCCATGCTTACAATATATGACAAGGTCATTGATCTGTGACAGCAAAGCCCTAAAAAGAAAGACTATACGAAAGTTTCACGGACGAGTAAACACATTTAATAAATGTTATTAAATCAGGCAAAAGAATACCGATGCCACCGAACCATATTTAGAATGTTTTTTTTTTCAATAATTTTTAAGGAAATGCTTCAGATATTTGCACCATAAAAATATCGCCACTTAAATCGCTTCTAGGACAATCACATGTGCTATTAATGGCCATTCATCGTTGTTTCTCTGTCCAACCAATAAATTGATAAATAAACAAATAAACGAGTCACTTTTATGGAAACAGTTTCTTATCTGTACTATATCTGGAAATGGCTGAAAGAAATCCAGTTAATCCTGCGACAGTTGTATACGAAAGCGCAGAAGTATAATATCTCCGCCAACTTCATGACCTCAGCCACGGTTTTTCGCCTAGTTAAAAATGTCGCACAATTTTGATTTATAAATTGTCAAGTTTTTGGCGTCGAAGGCCCGAAAAATCTACATGTCAGGAAACTACATGTGAAGGCACCTGAATTTAACACTTCTCCTCTCAACAATGTGGAGCAATTTTATTGCATGGACAAGGTAATCCCCACCACAAGAAATTTCGGCACGAAATCAACGGATCTCCGTCAAATGACGCGAGAAAACGCTGCATGAGGCGTACCACTTAGACACAGGAAAAGCCTGAATGCGCTCATGCAGAACCCGGTAACGGGTCTAAGAATACTCCTGTACATGAAAATGCTATTCATCTGACCTGATTAGTACTTGAAAAGTAAATTTCCCTATAATCTGTGAATTTCAATTGCATATGAAAAGCTACTCCTTGCATGTGAAGCATGAATTATAATTGCACTGATTTTTTAATTTTATCAATAAATTAAACAAGTATGTCCAGGGACATGGTGACCAGCCGTGACCTACAGAATATATATCAAAGAATCACAGACAAAATCATGATCAAATTGGCAGACAGCGGTTACGAAAAAAAAAAGCCGTAACTGAATGGAGAAAATATTCGCTCACTTGCTCTGTGTAGTTGTGGCTGATAAGGAGTCATTCTTTTAATTCTTTCATAAGGGGACAAAATTAAAAAATTCCCCCCATTTGACCAATTTTTGGCGGATCGCCAAAATGAGTAATTTTTCGAAAGAGGCCTACCTAGAGAGTATTCGTGCAAAATTTGAAGAAAATCTGATCAAAATTGTGGGAGGAGAAGCATTTTGAAAATTGGCAACCACAAAATTACAAATGTCCCCATTTGCCCAATTTTTGCCAGATCGCCAAAAAGAGTAATTTCTCAAGAGAGGTCTACCCTGAAAACAAGTATCCAAAATTGGAAAAGAATCCGATCAAAATTGTGGGAGAAGAAGCAATTTGAAAATTTCACACCAGAAAATTAAAAAATGTCCCCCATTTGGCCAATTTTTGGCGGATCATCAAAATGAGTAATATTTCAAAAGAGGTCAATCTAGGGAATATTGGTGCAAAATTTGAAGAAAATCTGATCAAAATTGTGGGAGAAGAAGCATTTTGAAAATTGGCAACCACAAAATTACAAATGTCCCCCATTAGGCCAATTGTTGGCGGATCGCCAAAAAGAGTAATTTTTCAAGAGAGGTCTACCCAGTGAACAAGTATCCAAAATTGGAAAAGAATCCGATTAAAATTGTAGGAGAAGAAGCAATTTGAAAATTTGACACCAAAAAATTAAAAAATGTCCCCCATTTGGCCAATTTTGGGCGGATCGCCAAAATGAGTAATTTTTCAGAAGAGGTCAACCTAGGGAATATTGGTGCAAAATTTGAAGAAAATCTGATCAAAATTGTGGCAGAAGAAGCATTTTGAAAATTGGCAACCACAAAATTACAAATGTCTCCCATTCGGGTAATTTTTGGCGGATCGCCACAAAAAAACGTATTTTTTCAAGAGCGGTCTACCTTGAGAACAACTATAAAAAATTGAAAAGGAATCCGATCATAATTGTGCGAGAAGAAGCAATTTGAAAATTTGACACCAAAAAATTAAAAAATGTCCCCCATTTGGCCAATTTTTGGCGGATCGCCAAAATAAGTAATTTTTGAAAAGAGGCCTACCTAGGGAATATGGGTGCAAAATTTGAAGAAAATCTGATCAAAATTGTGGGATAAGAAGCATTTTGAAAATTGACAACCACAAAATTACAAATGTCCCCCATTTGGCCAATTTTTGCCGGATCGCCAAAAGGAGTAATTTTTCAAGACAGGTCTAGCTGGAGAACAGCTATCCAAAATTGGAAAGGAATCCGATCAAAATTGTGCGAGAAGAAGCAATTTGAAAATTTGACACCAAAAAATTAAAAATGTCCCCCATTTGGCCAATTTTTGGCATATCGCCAAAATAAGTAATTTTTCAAAAGAGGCCTATCTAGGGAACATTCGTGCAAAATTTGGAGAAAATCTAACCAAAATTATGGGAGAAGAAGCATTTTGAAAATTGGCAACCAAAAAATTTCAAATGTCCCCCATTTAACCAATCTTTGGCGGATGGCCAAAAAAATTTTTGTTTAAAGAGAGGTCTACCTAGAGAACTTTCGCGTAAAATTTGAGAGGAATCCGATCAAAACTGAAGAAGAAGAAGCATTTTAAGTAAACATTTACACACGTACATACGTACATATGTACATCCGTACATACAGACGACGGATACCCCTCTATTGATAGGATAAGACCAGCCCGACATAGGCATTTGATTTTCCTAAAGGCCTTTCTAATCAGTGCATTTTTGTCGTCACAATCGTTGATTTTCGCATGCATCTGTATGTGCCAGTCTCTTTTGTTAAGATGTTCCGTGTGCGTGTACCGCATATTTACTTACAAAAATTTACAACAGATCTGACAGAGACTTATATAACCGGGCCATACAGCAGCACATGCAGGCCTTTACTGTATTTAAATGATTAGCTCCAGAAAGCGGCCCGCTACTGGCTTCGGCGTACATCTTCAATTCCTCTCTGTATAACAATACACAAGCCAAGTGCGCTCGTTTTGAGGCACTTCTGTGGCAATTCTCAAGTCTTTCTTGGCATTTGCTAAAGACCTTCAAAGTACCAGGGCTGGTATGAAATATTTCGAGTGAAATATTTCATGAAATATTTCATGAAATATTTCACTGTAAAAATTTCAAAAATTTCACATGTTTTGAAATTTTTAAATAAGAAATAAGTTGGACATCAAGAATACCAAATACTGACGGATACCTATCCATGGATAGTTGTCAGTTGTCAGTTAACACACTGCGTTGGCATAACCTTACCAGTAAACAATAGAGCCATAGAAATCCTGCGTGGTTTATGACTTTGAGTAACAAAGCTAGCAGTTGCTGGCCTAATAGCATCGTTGACACATCTGCTCCGAGGATCTCAGCGGGTGTTTCTAAGGGGTGGGGAGATAGGTAGGAGGTTTTAAGTAACTGCTGAAAGGGGGCTGACTGTTAACGGTACAGGAAAGAGGTCGGAAATGTACACAATAGGTCAAAAATATAGCAGACAATATGTTAGCTAAACAAACAGGGGGCATCTCCCGCCCGAGTTTGCTTCAAGTTAAACACCGTTTGAATAGTCACCCTTAATTCTGCAATCAAGCGGTGTTTCCCATTTAAACGAGAAAAAGCTTTGCCTTTATCCGGTTTTACGATAAAACGGTATGCAATTATCCGGTTACAAATACATAATCAACCGATTTATGCGTTTAACCGGTAGGCCATTCTGTCATTGATCTGTCTATGCATTTTTGACGGTCGCATTTGTTAAATTAAACGAACAGATATTGCGCATAGCCTGGAAATGTGTGTTCTTGTTTCGAATCCCGATCATCTGCCCCCCCGGTCAACTGCCCCCCCCTTTTTGCGACCCGGTCGACTGCCCCCCCCCCCACTCAAAGTGGAGGGGTGGTCGCTTGCCCCCTCCATATACTCTTTTTTCTTGGGTTCTTGGCTAACAAAGACACAATAAATAAAATTATATTTATTTCATTGAATGTATTGCACCTCGGTAAATTGCAATTCACCAATAGGAAAGTAATTGCAATTAGTTTAAGGATCAGTCTCTACTAAGATCAATATTGGTGAATAGAGCAATGAAGATCAATTGTTTCAGAGACGAAGTAGACGGGGACATCACAATTGCTTAATTTTTTAAAGAATTTTTTTCCACAAAAAAAAATGGAGGGCAGATGACGACCCCGTCAATATTGCAGGGGGGCAGTCGACCGGGTTGCAAAGGGGGGGGCAGTTGACCGGGGGCAGATGACCGTTTACCGTTTTTTGTCTAATGTGCTTTGAAAGCTTTCAAAAATTTCAATATTTCGGAAATATTTCAAAAATTTCAAATTTCATGAAATTTTTAAAAATTTCGAAATTTTTACCAGCCCTGCAAAGTATACCGGCAATGACATATAAAGTCTTTGTTACGCTTTCTTTAAAACAAAAGAATACCGTCAATAACAACAAATCTGCCGCAATAATCAACATTTGACAGGGAAATTGGTTTATTACGTAAAAAAAATTATGATAAATTTTGTAACAATCCACTAAAAACTTCTCAACTCATATTTTAAAAAATGGAAGAAATTAAAGGTTAAATGTTGTAGGTATACAGCATAAATTTATGCCTAATTAGGCATATCTCAATTATCTGAGTATATACTTCACAGATAATCCATAACCCCTTTATATCAACTTTTGGTCACCTGACTTTAGCTACATGGCATTTACAGCTCGGAACGTAAACAAACATTTGACAGATGAGTGCGGAAGCTAACCTTTCTACAATTCAACGACGAAATAAAAGATATGCAGCCCAATAAAAACTGCTTGTTTTGCAAAAAGGGTATATTGTGCATGAACTTTCAGCAAATCTTTGAATAATATTAACTGATATGCGGCATTCGTGCCTTAAAACATATAAAGTTGACCCATCTTAGCGGAACAATGAAACGCTTCGTAGCTCTATATATATATATATATATATATATATATATATATATATATATATATACGAAACAATTTAAGAAAATCTTACTCGGAGCTACTAAATCCTATGTCTCACAACGGAACTGTTATGTGAAAATACAATTGTCCACATAACTTTATAGTTTCGCTGTATGTACAACTTCTCATCTAAGGCAAGAATTTCTATTGGTATTTGTATTATAGTGTCGCACAGTCGAAACGTTAAAACCGTTCGTAAAATTTCAAAGTATGAACCCAGTTGATAGCAACACAGAAGACACAGTGCTGCAACCAAAGGTCCGTTGATTTACATGTTATTACTCGGTCTTGAATGAGCACACACAAGAATTTAATGGATTTGTGGGCGTACCTGTTCACAACCAATGAATCCACGGAACATGCAATCGAATCCACGGGACATGTACGAGTACTCGGATCACTTTTGTCCCCTTTCTGATCCTTGTCATTAGACAAAAAACATGCTTTACATAACGTATGACCGCAATGTATATTTATAACAGGTTCGTTAAATACATTTCCACATCTGGGACATATCAGATAGGGGTTAATATTTTCCACGAATTTTGTAGCCATCACGGCAACCCGGAAGTAAACAACAACCTAACAGGCTATATATCGAATAGTTATATGAAGTATTTACCTGGACCGGCAAGTGTCGTTTGTTGTTGTCCAACAGCCGACCTCTACGGCGGTTCGGTCTGTTGTGTTTAACACCTTGTACCCCGCAGACCCAGTTGTGATTCCGCGAAAAAGAGTACTCATAAAAGATAGGAATCACTTTTCTTTTAAAAGTCACTGAAATATAGATCATATTGACTAGGACAGTCATATTGACCCTTTTCACCAATGTGAGAGAAAACTCAACACTGGCGGATGCACAGTACGGCTAGATAGATAGAAAGATCCATCCGCTCTGTGTTTATACATAACAGATAGATCTCATCAGAGGTTAGCTGCTTAATACAACGAGCGTCGTTAACAAAAAATCGTCTTCGAGTTATCCGTGCGTCCTTCACCTTTGAACTGTGCCCACTAAATTTTGTGTTCCGTAACTTTTCGTCTCCAGTGTCGACTGTCAATAGTTGAAAAGTAAGCACAAAAATGGGGTTTTCTTTTTCACTTGTAAAAAAATTAAATTGTACGGTATCATGCTATTACCAAAAATGGTCTACAGTCTTTTTGTGTATGCATCATTGAAAGTTAATCTTGCACAGGCTTTACATAACGACTTTATATTGTATTATCGTTTCGGCAACGCCCATCCCCCTAATCTCGAGCAACCTTAGTCTAGCCGTCTCCTACCTAGACTCTGTAGAGTAGGAACCCCCTGAAACTACATAACCGTTTGCGTTTTAACGCAATGGATATAGGTGTGCCTTTTCCTCATCGTTTAACTCGTAATTTACGAGAGGAGTGTGAAGTATATGGTGGCTATAGCGACATGGAAATGAGATGCTTCGTAAAGTTGACTTTATACGTTAAAACCTTCTTGTTTTAAGTGGAAACTTTGCTATTGATTTTATGGCATATCTATTATATTTTAATGAAGAAACTTTGGAAATGTTTTAAGTTAATAGGGTGTATATTATGACATCTGCAAATCCTCTTCTTTTTAGTGAGTTTATAACTGTTCACATTAATAAGGACTCTGCTAAATTCTTTTCTTTTCGAAATTGCACATTTTTTAAACTAGAATGGCAAATGACTTTTGCATCAGGATCACAATATACATGAAACAGAGTGGAAACATTAAGTACAGCTTATACAATCTAAGACTGACAACTCCATCTTAACATTAAAGAACGAACTAAACTTGTAAGAGTATATAATAAAAAATGGAGAAGCAAGTACACTGTCAATGTGACGGAATAAAAGGCCGAAAGTGGAAAACACCCGTTTATTGAAAACGCGGTTGTCTGTAAAACAAACAACAATTTATAAGTACAATGCAATAACAAAAAAAATACAACGATTCACTGACCAAACTCACAAAGGTAAACTTACGGCCCGAAACTTGTACTTGAAATTACTTCAATAATTACACGACATAACTGCAATTATTACACGGGATAATTTCACCAGTAACACGAGGTAATATAAAACAAAATTCTATATTTACCGACTATGCGGGCCTTAAAATCCCAAAAACAGCTCCTCCTTTAACACACTTCAAAGAACACTGGCACCGAGATACACGTGGTCCAGGAATTTATATTAAACAAGAGAACACGCTTGACTGATCAGTTGCAATATTGAGAGCGGGAAACGCATGGGAACCACAGAAAAAAGACAGGCTTCACACTTTCAAAAGGAACCCTTTGATCACCATAACATGGCTCCCCAAAATTATGACATAATTTTGTAACGCGAATTAAAAGGTCTACACATAACGCATTATATAATAAGAACGATACTAGCCATAAAACACAACAGCGGCTCCCACGGCCGGGAATTAACCCCTAACGCTAATCTGTTGCTTCTACCAACAAAACAAGTTTGTGGATAGGCCTATCAAGAAAAACCACCGGGCGCAAACGTTTACCAGTTTTGTCTAAATGCCCATCAGCTAGCATTAGTTTCACGCTTCGTACATGTCCGTCGGGAGATTTATGCACACGTGCCACCTTGCACAGCTTCCACATACTTCTATGGATTTGATCATCCTTAATTACGACGATGTCGCCAACTTTCAAATCGCGACGCGCTTTGTGCCATTTGGGACGCACTTGCAAAAGGTGCATGTATTCTTTGCGCCACCTGGACCAGAACTGGTCGACCATGTATTGGACACGCCTCCACCGTTTTACAGAGTATACGTCGTCACGTATAAAATTACCTGGTGGAGCGACAACAACTTTCGACTTCATAGTGAGGATGTGGTTAGGCGTCAACGGTTCTAAATGATCTGGGTCAGAAATATTTTCGAGCGTCAACGGTCGACCATTGATAACTGCGGATACTTCGCAAATGAAAGTCCGCAACGACTCGTCGTCTAGCTGGGACCCGTGCTGATAGAGGAGGGTATCTAGAATATTCCTAACACTGCGGATCATCCGCTCCCAAACGCCACCCATGTGGCTGGCTAGAGGGGGGTTCATGCGAAACTCAAACTCACACCCATTAGTCAACAGAAACTCACGAACATCTTTGTCGTCTATTTCGTTCAAGGCTTCCTTCAGCTCACGTCGGGCACCGACGAAGGTAGACGCCCGGTCTGATCTCAGCAATGAAATCGGGCCTCTTACTGCTATGAATCGTCTTAGAGCGTTGATGAAGGAGCTTGTCGTAAGTGAATGAACCAATTCTAGATGCACAGCTCTGCAGGAGAGACAGGTAAAGACACAACACCAACGCTTGACTTCCTTTCGTCTTTCTTTGACAATGAAAGGACCACAGTAATCCACTCCGCAAAAGGTGAAGGGAGGACTAAACTGTGTGCGATCAGAAGGCAAATTTGCCATTTTTTGAGTTTGAGGGGACGCTCTTAACCTTCTGCAGATAACGCAATGATAGATGAATTTTGATACTGCTGAGTAGCCTCCTAGAATCCAAAATCCATTGGATCTAACTTCATTGAGGGTGATACCTCTTCCTTGGTGAAGAACCTTTCTATGGTAGTGGCTGATAATCAGCTCTGAAACGTGAGCTGACCTGGGAAGGACAACAGGATGTACATTGGATTCTGGCAATGAAGACAGTCGCAATCGACCACCAACGCGGATTATGCCATTGTCCACAAAACAGTCTAGTTTGCGAAGCGAGCTATTGCTTTTAACTGGTTCCTTCTTGAACAGGGATCTCATCTCATCTGCAAACGAATGACCCTGTACTAGCTTGAGGATCTCAGTCTCTGCCTCTCTAAGATTTTCTGCGTTTACAGACTCGTACAGTGAGAGCGCAGGACGGTTTCGGGTGCCGACTCGTACTGTAACTCCTTTAATTGACCGCAACAATGAACTTCGCCACTGAAGTATCAACGCAACCGCCTTTTTCAAGCGTGTCCAGGATGAGAAGTGGTCAAATATTGAAACGTCGAACGCGTCGCGAGTCGTATTAGAAAACACTATGGCCCTTTTGACTTCAGGGTCATCTTTCGCCACAACAATCTCAGTCTTAGGCTCAGGTAACAAGCTTCGCCATAAAATCTCTGGTCCAGGAAACCATCTTGACTTCCGAAGTTCTTCAACGAAGCAGCCTCTGGAGGCCAAGTCCGCTATGTTCAAAGTACCGGGCACATGGTGCCATTGGTCTACACTAGTGTAAGTGTGAATAAGTCCGACTCGATTGGCAACATAGACGTGAAAACGCGAAGCTTTGTTCTGAATATAACCCAATACGACTTTACTATCCGTATAGAAAAAATGCTTTACGTCCGAGTACCGCAGCTCAGACTCTAAGAACTTTGCTGCCTTGGCTGCCAAAACTGCTGCAGCCAGCTCCAAGCGGTGGATAGTTATGGGCCGGATTGGAGCGACGCGTGATTTTGCCATAACTAAAGTCACATTTGGGTTTTCGTCCTTGTCCACTAATCGTAAATAACTACAGAATCCGTAGCCAGTGGACGACGCATCGCAGAAATGATGCAGCTCAACATATTTCGTTACAAATCCCTCTGGTTTGACACATCGTGAAATTGAAACATCTTCTAGCTTGCCGAGATCGGCCAGCCATCGCTGAAATTGAGAGGCGGTGTGCTCCGAAACCTCGTCATCCCAGTCAGACCCTTCAATGCAAACGTCTTGCAAAATGCGCTTACCAACAAGGGTATACGGCGCAATAAAACCTACAGGGTCGTATATCGAAGCCACCGTTGCTAGAATACCACGTCGAGTCAGCATGCGCTGTTTGACAAATGTTTTGAATTTGAAGACATCGGACTGAACGCACCATTCAGTGCCTAGAGTTCGCTCGATTGGAATATCTTCAAAACGTAGATCTAGTTTGTCGACCGTCTTGACCTCCTGTGGGACTGACTCAAGTACCGCGGGCGAATTGGACACAAACTTATGAAGCTCGAGTCTGCCCTTAGAGCATAACTGTGTAGTGCGCTGGACAAGACTTATTGCAGTGACGTCGTCACTGACGGAGATTAGCCCATCATCCACGTAGAAGTGGTTGTGCGAGAAGTCGCGCACATCCTCTCCAAACTCCTCAGAGTAATCCGTAGCGATCTGTTTTAGTCCGAAGTTACTACACGAGGGGCTACTGGATGCCCCAAATATGTGTACACACATGCGATACACCTGTGGATCCCGACTTGTGTCACCGCCTGGCCACCAGAGAAATCGAACAAAGTCACGTTGAGCCTTTGGAATTCTAAATTGATAAAACATTTTAGTTATGTCACAACTAAATGCAACCGGCTCTTTCCTGAACCTCAACAGGACGCCTAACAAGGAGTTTGTTAGATCTGGACCAGGTAATAAGGTGTCGTTTAAGGACTTGCCCATATAGCGGGCACTGCAGTCGAACACCACTCTGAGCTTTTTCTTTTGTTCGTTGTACACCCCGTGGTGTGGAATGTACCATACCTCTGTGGGATCGTTATTAGGAGGCTCTACAGGCTCCGCGTATCCCTTCGTCAACATGTCTTCCATGAAGGCAGTGTACCGGGATTTGTAATCTGTATTACTAGCCAATTTAGACTTCAAACGATGCAACCTTTTGTCAGCAAGAGAACGGTTGTTACTCAAATCTGGCGAGCCGTCGCGGAATGGTAAAGGCATGACGTAATGGCCATCCGGGTCTTGATGAATGTTACTGCGCATTGTCTCAAGGAAAGCAAGATCATCACGAGACATTCCTTGTTCTGCAGAAGACGAGTCCTTAAAATCCGCCTCTAATACTGCAACGACATCACGAGGACATATGGTTTCTTTAGCGCTAGTCTTGAGTACTAGTTGAACCGACTTTGATTCCATTTCAACTCCTAAAACTCGGTGGCTAAACCCGAATGGATCGTTCTCCGCGCTCCTGTGGTCAATAACTCCAACGATACCCCAGCCCAGATCAGTGCGTTGGGCAAAAGGGCCGCCCGTCTCGGAAACTATAACCTCCCTAGGAGCCAGAGCCCTGGTGCAGTTGTAGCCTATCAACAAGCCTATCTCCACGTCTGCCACAGGCATTAGCAAATTTTCTATTCGCCGTAAGTGTGGCCACTTTCTGGCCATAGCAGAAGTGGGTATGTGTGAGCGATCTGCAGGCATCACGTTCCTTGTGTAAACCGGAGGAAGAGGAACACGTAAGTCGCTGTCGAAGCCTCTGACCGTTAAACCGCTAACCTTTTGACATGTCACTTGTTTATTTTCAGCCAACATAGTGGAGAGAGAAAGTTTCACCTCTGGTCCTGACACATTCAGTTTGGCACACGTACGGTCCAAGTATCCGCTTGCGTGTCCAGGAGAGCATAAGTGAGTTTTTCGTCGTTCGGCGCACTGTGATGGCTGACATAGACGGGCACTATCATTGAGCTCAAACTAGCTGCCACTGTTGATGTAGCACCGCTATGGGTGATGACCACGGCTTGGGTTTCACCTTGCGGAAGAAAGGGCGGAGCCTCAGGTTGCAGAGCAGTACTGTTGCTTCTTGTTTTACCATTGAAATAGGCCTGCCATCTGTCGTGAAGTGCTGTTGGGTGCCCTTTGTTACATACTTCGCATTTCGCTTTGCGCTTGCATTTCTTCGAAACGTGGCCAGGTGACAAGCAGCCCCAACATAACTTGTGTTTGAACACAAAGTCCTTCTTTTCAGCCTCGGGCTGAGAGACAAAGGATTTGCATTTCACCAACCAATGTGGTTTCTTGCAAAATAAGCACCCTGGGGCCTTCTTAGATTCCACAGTATGCGTTGTAGACCTTTTGTCTACTTTAAGCGAACTGCCATTAGGTAACTTCGACTTACAGTCCTCCGATTTGTGGCCGCTATTTATAGTTGTGAACGGCTCGTTGGCGATTTTTGACTCGTTGTACAAGAACTGCACAAAAGAGGAGAAAGGTGGAAAATCCCCCTTGTCGATAGTCCATCTACTGACCACGCGCTTCCATCGTTGGATCAACCATTCCGGAAGCTTCAACAACATCTTGCGATTCTCGCGAGGGTCATCTAAAAACCGTAGGCTGGGCATAGACTCTTTGGCTACCTCTAGCTGACGTAAGTAATCTACAAACTTACGAAGGCCTTGGCCATCACGGTTTTGGATCTTAGGCCAGTCCTGAAGCTTATCACGATAAGCCTCACTGACCACAAATGCGTTTCCAAAACGCTGATCCAAGTGTTTGCATGCAGCAACAAAGGCTTCAGGAGTACCCAAAGACAAGAAACACTCCACGCACGACTTGGCGTCGCCGTCTAAGTAACGCTTCAAATAGTGGAGTCGCTCTTCCTCAGGAATACCTCTGCTAGACACTAAAACCTCGAACGACCTCTTCCAACCTCTATACGAAAGTACGTCACCGCTAAACATAGAAGGTTCTGGAGGAGGTAAACGTGACAGAGATAACTGGGAACACAGAGCACCAATAATATCCTGTTGAGCATTCTTGAAATGGATCCCATCACTTTGCTGAACGAGAAACTGGGTACATTTCTCCTCACTAGAGACTTGTTGCATACCGGCAATGGATTCTCCTAACGACTGAAGTCGGTCTGCGCCACTGACCACACTTTGGACCACTTCAGCCCCAACATGAGAACCTTTGACGGGCTCTGATCCACGATCCGAATCAGCCCGTAAGTCAGCACCGCGGACGGATCCGCGCGCTGAACCACGTGATAAACTGTTTGGATGTGCAACGACACGACGAGATGAACCGGCTTGACTACCGACTCTGAAGGATTGGCTAAGATTCGAAATTTTCGAATTCACGAGATTGTACAAGGTATTGCCTTGTTGTTCGATAGACGAAAGAAACCCCTTGTCGGAATCCTTGATGTCAAAATCGATTAATTCCATGAGTTTGTTATACTCGTCGGAAAATTCGTCTAATTCGGCACAAAACTGTGCTTTAAAAGATTTCAGCCGATCCACATCTTCCTCGGACGATACAGCCGATTCGAACGCTCTGGCGCGTTTGAGAAACTTCCGAGCAAAACCCTTAAACTGCTCAACTTTGTAAGATTTACCCTTTTCAGTAAGCTGACGGACTCGTTTTGGCTTTACATCCTCAGTAAAACCACTTGCGTCAGGGAAGCCGATCATAGTCCCTTCCACAAGGGGGCACTCACCATCTTGACCCGAGACCGACATTGTTAATGATAGACTATAATGAGCGACTTGTAAAGACAAACTAGTGTACCTACCTAATAACTTACATAAAGTCGCAATAAGCTTACGTTTCTGAACTGAGTACGGTTTTTTGAAAGTTAAATCGCAACGTAGGGGGCCGACCAAACTATGACCAAGCAGTTTTAACCAATTCATCGAGATCGCAGCGCTAACACTCGACACTGGGGACGTTAAAGGGAGGGACCTTTTATTAAACAACAACTAGAGCCACACGATACCACGATGTGAATGCACGATCATGTGACCCACAAGGTCACTGACACCACGGTGCGCCATACACTCTAGTTTTAATGCGATGGGAATGCACGAACATGTGACCCACAAGGTCACTGACACCACGGTGCACCATACACTCTAGTTTTAATACGACTTCAAGTACGAACATGTGACTCACAAGGTCACTGACACAATGGTGCACCATACACTCTAGTTTCAATACGACTTAAAGTACGAACATGTGACCCACAAGGTCACTGACACCACGGTGCGCCATACACTCTAGTTTTAATGCGATGGGAATGCACGAACATGTGACCCACAAGGTCACTGACACCACGGTGCACCATACACTCTAGTTTTAATGCGCTGTGAATGCACGAACATGTGACCCACAAGGTCACTGACACCACGGTGCACCATACACTCTAGTTTCAATACGACTTAAAGTACGATCATGTGACCCACAAGGTCACTGACACCATGGTGCACCATACACTCTAGTTTCAATACGACTTAAAGTACGAACATGTGACCCACAAGGTCACTGACACCATGATGCACCATACACGCTAAGAAATGAACCACCGATAGAATCTCTCTTACGACGTCATAGCAGCAAAACTTTTACGGGGTATGTGTAAGTGACGGTAATCCATGGACACACAGCGGAATATTTAGAAACAAATACTTTTTTAGTCAAAAGGACTAAATTTTAACAAAAAAACTTAGCCCAGAAGATAAAGTGTTTAAAATATTAAGAAATAAGTGCCTTTGGAACGATAACCATGTCCAATTCACAAGAATTCCATGGAAAGCCATGGTTTTCAGACACCCTCTCTTCCTGACAATCAATATCACACCTTGTTTAATTAAAGCCGAGACACCACGCAGCTTATTGACAGATTCCATTCACCACAAAAAAAAATCTCACCAAATCTAAAGGCACGGGACCAAATCTAACATTTTGAAAGTTAAAAAAAAAACACGAAAAAAAACATTAACCAATAAAACACAGTTTGTCAAATTCTGATAAAATATGTCCACATTTACCTCAAGCAATGTCCAGTTCACAAGAATTCCATGGAAAGCCATGATGTGTGCTTTACAAGTAGAATCAGCGTCTCCTAAACTGTCCGAGGCGATGACAGCGCGGTGAAGCTGTCGGGGGTCGTGATCGTAGTGAGTGCGCGTTATGGCAGGCGCGGCGAAACTGTACAGGGTCGTGACCGTAGTGAGCGCGCATCGTGGCTGACGCGGCGAAACTGTCCAGGGTCCGTGACCGTAGTGAGCGCGCATCGTGGCAGGCGCGTTGAAACTGCCCGGGGTCATGATCGAAGCGAGCACGCATCGTGACAAGCGCGGCGAAACTGTCCGGCGTCGTAATCGTAGCGAGCGCGCATCGTGGTAGGCACGGCGAAACTGCTTGGCGACATCTGGCCGGCCCCATGAAGGAGGTTAGCCGCACATCGGATTTATTCCGTCACGCACGGCATGGCCAGTCGACAACTATGTGACGGAATAAAAGGCCGAAAGTGGAAAACACCCGTTTATTGAAAACGCGGTTGTCTGTAAAACAAACAACAATTTACAAGTACAATGCAATAACAAAAAAAAATACAACGATTCACTGACCAAACTCACAAAGGTAAACTTACGGCCCGAAACTTGTACTTGAAATTACTTCAATAATTACACGACATAACTGCAATTATTACACGGGATAATTTCACCAGTAACACGAGGTAATATAAAACAAAATTCTATATTTACCGACTATGCGGGCCTTAAAATCCCAAAACAGCTCCTCCTTTAACACACTTCAAAGAACACTGGCACCGAGATACACGTGGTCCAGGAATTTATATTAAACAAGAGAACACGCTTGACTGATCAGTTGCAATATTGAGAGCGGGAAACGCATGGGAACCACAGAAAAAAGACAGGCTTCACACTTTCAAAAGGAACCCTTTGATCACCATAACAGTCAAGTCTAAATTGATACACATCAAATAGAACGGCGAGGGCATCTTATAATCAGTGGCCACACTAAGTACGGCTGACAGATTTTTCTTTTTATAGGCCTGTCGACTTTGGTCGGTGGACTTTTCCCATCTTTTTTATGTTTCCTTGATGTGTGCGTTTTAGACCAACTGACGTTAGCTGATTTTTTAATGCTAATGGGGGCATCCGTCGTCTCTATGGATGTACATGCAAAATTTAACTTGATTGCTGTTACATTTTATATGAATGTTCCCTATATGGTTCTCTCTTGAAAAATTACATTTAATGGTTATTCCCCGCAAAATCGAAGCACATTTAATTTTTTTATGAATCATTGTCCAAAATAAGATGCCTCACCTTCAATTTTGATTTGATTTCTTATAAATGTTAGAAGAATGTTTTTCAGGTGATCTTTTCTTTCAAGATTATCTTTATGCCGATATGTATAGAAAAAGGCTTCATATGAAAAATTGATCAGGAAATGAAAAGTGTCATAGAAATATGTTGTAGTCAGTACTTTTCGCTGTTTTCTGTTGAGGGTTCGACTCCCACTAAATGTTTGCCGGCGATTTCTTATGCAAAAACTGGCAATCTCCGGTGGTAGCACAGTAAGACTAGACTTAGAGTAAGTATAAGACTAGAACAGATTACCAATGAAATGATAAACGGATGCCACCAACTTTTTCTCACAGGATAGAAGTAGCATCAAGAGAATTGATACTGATAAGGAGCTGCGACATGAAAATTTTATAAATGCTACTCCAACTCGAGTTTAGGTCGCATCATGCATCATAAGTAGCATGAAAGTAGCAAAGATCACCTGAACAGCATGTTTCTAAAATTAAAATAAATTAAACTGCAGGACCCAATGCTTTTAAAAAACTAACGAAATGTTTTAAAACGTTGCCATTTTAGCAAATCACCAAACAAGTAATTTTTGAAGATTAAAAACTGTTTACATATACAGACACACAAAATGAATGACGGATAACCCCACAAGTGAATAAAATTCACCGACGAAAGTAGACTTGGCTAAAATCTGTTTGAGGGAGAGGAGACAGAATTGATTACCAGATCATAATTGGTGGCAATAAAATGTTACATTACTTCACTAAAAGTCCCGATGTGGGGGCCTCTTGGTATCACATGCGTTACCATGCGTGTCCGAAAAAAGGGGAAAGGAGGGGGAGGGGTAGGTTTGAGCTGAGTCGGTGCAAGTTGTTCTTTCGAAACTTTACTCCTTTACTACTTTTAAAATTGGGGGTATTAGTAGTCCCCATTTAGAGGTCGTTTGAAAAATTATGGCAGGTATGGTAACCATTTGGTAAGTGAGTGGCTCCCGTGGAGCTAAACCACTTAAAAATTTGGCAAACATTTGACTCTGAAATATAAGAGAGACCTATCCAGTAAATATCTGCTCAGAATTTGAAAGGAATGCGATACAAAATATCAGAGTGAAACTATTCTGAAAACTGGTTAAAAAGCTCCATTTAGCACCTATTTTGGAGCGCCATAAAATTAGTTTGCATGAAAATTGTGGAAGAAGTGAAAATTAGTTTGCATGAAAATTGTGGAAGAAGCATTTTGAAAATTGGCTACCATTAAGTTCCAAACACCCCCAATTTCGCCAACTTTTTACGGGTCGACAAAAACATAATTTTTCAAGAGATTATCATCTGAGGAACAATCGTACAAAATTGAAAAGAAATCATCCAAATTGTGGGAGAAGGGGCATTTTGAAAATTAGATACCGATAAATTAAAAAGTTCCCCCATTTGGCAAATGGTTGGTGTGTCGCCCGAAAAACAGTATTTTTTTCAAGACAGGATTTCTTAGTTAACATTTATGCAAAATTTAAAGACAATCATATCAAAATTGTGGGAGAAGACGCATGTTGAAAATTGGCAACAAAAATTTTTAAATGGCTCCCATTTTATCAATTTTTGGCAGATTGGTAAAAAAGGAATTTTTCAAGTGAGATCTATCTGGAGAACATTCATGCTAAATTTGAAAATAATCAAACCCTCTACTGACTTGATAAAACCAGCCCGACGAAGTGGCATAATCAGCTAACTATGGAAGGCTCTGACGAAGAGATATGCGGGGTAACAGTAAGGAGAAGCTTTCTCAGAGCTAGATCAACGGGTGTTAAATGCTTATATTGGGCAACATTCTTCAAGTATCAGCTTTGAGACCCCGTGAAATGGTAGATTATAAGCTCAGTAAACAAAGACCAAGATGATATATATAATTGTTCATATTGGAAATAGTTTATAAACTCTCAATTTAAAGAGGTGAGGTCGTGCGATAAACAATCAGTATGCAAACTGCTATAAACAATCAGTATGCAAACTGCTAAAATAATCAGTATGCAAACTGTTAGAACAATCAATAAACAGACTGTATAAACATTCAGTATAAAAACTATTGTGAACATTCAGTATACAACCTACTGTAAGCAATAAGTGTACATACTACTGTAAACAATCAGCATACAGACTACGTGTGCAGAGAAAAGTGTGAATATTGAGCAAAACTTGAACCTAAGACATCTGACTGCATTATTAGTCAGATCCTAAATTAAACATCGATTTTGTGGCTGTGCCTGTATTTTATGCAACATAAGTATGTGAACAGACTATACTCTATCTAGGCTCTTTTGTATAATGCTTTGCACGAGAATGTAATGCCTTAAAAGGATTAGGTTGTTTACTTTCGGTGTGATAGGGGCGACTGATTAAAATCGTGACAGCTTAATTAGTTATTCACATTATAAACCTTGAGGGTTAATATTTGTTGTTTCATTTGCTGTACTTCTTTTCTGGGCTAAGATTGCAAACTTATTTGAACAGTCACTCCTCATTTTCACAGCGAGCAGTGTTGTCAAATACAATAAAAGTTTCGTGGCTGCATTAAAAAAATATCTTTAACACAAAACCAAAAAAACATACAACGAGTTAATACAAAACCACGACATCAGGTTGTCTACATGATGAAAATTAAATAAAATTCCAGTGTGCTAATGATCTCAGGATTTATTCTCTGTTGCATCTTATCATGTTTTCAAGACCTAATGCCTGCTTTCGGAAAAAGGCCTTCTTTGTCGTCATATTATCATGGATCAAAAATTAAATCCCATTGGTATCTCTGGGGTGAGGGAAGGAGAGGAGGACATAAATACATATGACTAGACCAAACAAAGATTCTAATCCGCTGCCGTTGCTGACAAATGTAATTGCTGATGATATTTGACACTGCAGGCTGTTGAATCGAATTTAGCAATCTTTTGATATATTGCCACGAGAGTCTGAAAAAATTATTTTCCAGTCATTTCGGAAATAATGGAAAATTTTGCTCTTCGTCAATTACATGTCACATCCGTAGTTCAAAATATAATATTCCCAGAATCGCTTATATTTTGACTAAATAATAAAAACAAGTTGAACTAAAAGCGATACAATAAGTCACATATGTGATTCGGGATTTTTTTGTATGGTGCTGTTAAGGACTTTCACTACAAATCATTACCATATTTAGTTAATTTTTTACTTTTACCAAAATGAACTCTTTATGTTCTCTATTTTCGTATCATTTATTGTCACAAAATCTTACTAAAGTAAAAACAAATGAGTTTTAAAGTAATCATTGATTTCTTTATTTACAGAAACTGAAAAGCCGCGATGCCTTTTTGTTTACATATAAGACAAAGCACTGCCAATCGACGTTGCTACTGCAATGGATGAGTCAGTATATTAACAGACAGGAGTGTGGAATGGCAGTGTGCTGTTTATATAACGCATGTACTTTTAGGTGTGCGACATGTGTTTTCAGATGTAATGCATGTTGTTTTAGATGAAAGACAAGTGCTTTAGGTGTACGATACGTGTTTATTTTTCTGGGATACAATATTTGATGTTTCTGTACAACTGCCTTTTTTGAATATTCATTTTTACTGCGTATTATTCATTTGAAGAAAACTATTGAGCAAAAGGAAAACTTTTTGACGAGGAGCAAAAACATAAATAAATAAATAAATTAGACACGCTGGAAAATGTGAATGGCAGCTATGACAGTATCAGATCCAGGTGATTATTCTGCACAGGTTATTATAGCTGATGAAATGTTCTTATGTGCCCGTTTTTGAGTTATTACTTTTAGGAGATTTTGAAGTAATTAAGGTTCTATATTCGGTCGTAGACTGTTTTTTGGGTACAGGACAACTACCGCTCGGACAAGTGCCGCTCGGACAACTGCCGCTCGGACAACTGCCGTTCGGACAACTGCCGCTGACGGACAAGTGCCGCTCGGACAAGTGCCGCCGAAACCAAAATTAAAGGGGTTACTTCCCCATTGACTGGAGTTCTTTTGACCGACTTTTTGCAAACAAAACGGGCCATTAGAGTTCCCTTTTTTCATGATCACAGATCCTTTGTATTGGTAATCACAGATGAGTCTAGGCCCAAACCCCCCGACCAAAAGCCCCCGTCCCTAACCCCCCCTCAAAACCCCCCTGGACAAAATCCCCAAGGCCTAACTTCCCCCCCCCCCCCGACTGAAACCCAAGCCCCCTCTCCTCAAATTTTTCTTACTTTCAAGCTGAAAAAAAAACTTGTGCCTATTTAGCCATTTATTTTCGTTCTTATCGTAACTTATCATAAATCTCGAAAGTCATTTATTCATTTATTTTCGTTTTGATCGTAACTCATCTTAGATCTCAAAAGTCATAATAATCTCACCAATTTACACCCAAACTACCCCTAACAAACTAAGTTTTCAAGTCCAATCATTTCACATTCTGATATTGTATGTAATACCACGCAAAATGTCCACAATGGATCTGTTCTGAAAGTGAGCAACCCCTTTGGCAAGTCTTTGCGTTGTCTCGCGATACTGATGACGTAGCTCTGGGGCTGCTTGACCACACATCACTGGGCAAATTGCAGGTTGGTGACACCTTGTTCTTTCTTAAGAACGGCCAAAAATCGCCAAAGATTTGGGTGGTGAGCCTTGACAGATGCGAGCATTTTTCGATGCCAACCCTCGCAGTGATTGTTCGTAAGAGGCAAATCTTCTAAGACACGATCATGGATGTTCCACTTAATATGGGAGAATTTTGGATTTTCTCTGTTGCGACGGTGTAAACGTCCAATGTACGTGTCCTCGAACTAATCCAAAATTGGGTCTAGTTCCTCTCGTGCCTCCTCCTGAAGGACCTCAAATTAACCTTCTACATTTTGCAGCGGAACAAACGCCAAAGCCAAACGCCAGAGAGGGGTATCATGCGTACATACGTTGCGAAATCATTACCCGTAGAGTACGTATTTTGGAGACCCTCCTACTGAACTTTTTGGTACATATTCTGTGAAAGATGGTAGAAACATCCGTTGACCACTGCCATGGGGAAAGATTCTTTTGCAGATGACATTGCCGCTTGTTCGAAGTCCATCATAATGGTACGCGGAAGCATGTTTGCACGTAAAACTTTGAGCTGGGCGAAAAGTTTATCATACCTTTCGCGCGTTTTATTAGACAAAAATGCGTAAGCACATGGTACAATGTAACATGGATGGTATGGAGCTGAAAAAAATAGCTCCGGCACAATCTTAAAAGTACCATCCATGACCAAATGTTCGGCCATCGGTGCCAAAATAAAAATTCTTTCTCGTTGCCCTCGCCACTTTCATATAAAAGGAAGCGTTCACCAGTAGCGAGCGTTTCGTCTTGGTCTGGAATCCGAACAGTGGCGCGATCTTGAGGAAATGGTATTTAACTTTGTGTATTTTGCGAATGTATCGTCGGATACAAAGAACAGCTGGCAGCTGGTGTGGTGCTTCTGAAACATGAAAAAGTACATACCATTATTGATGTAATTATTATTATTGTTTTCATTATTATTATTATTTTCATTATTATTATCATTATTTTTTTATTATTATTAATCTGATGAATTTAAATTACAGCTAGACCGAATTTCGCTACACGTAGCGAAATAGCACTCACTTGCTATGCCAGAGACAACATATTTGGTTAGACACTTTTTTCAGTGTTTCGGCATAATTGGCAGCTTCCGGATTATTATCCTGAACGAGGCCATCGAAATAAATATAATGTAACCTCATTTGGACACAAATAAATCAAATTCAGTTTTCTAACCGTTTTTGAGATACTGGTCAACTTCCAGTTTTTGACCTTGAACATGATGGAGGTGGTCAAGGTCACCGAGGTACCTCTTAAATAACGTTTTTTAGGCCCAAAGGGTCGAAAATAAGCTCACAATCGCTCTATCTCTGACCGTTTTCGAGATAATAGTCAACTTTCGGTTTTTTTAAATTAACCGTGACCCAGAAGTAGTAGGGAAATGACAGTTCTGGAACACCCCCCCTCCCCCCTCCCCCCTAGGGGTCAACTGTCAGAAGTGAGGACCCCCCCCCAGGGGTCGACTGTCAGAAGTGAGGACCTCCCCCCCCGGTCCGAGAAAATTTTGTGATTTTAGCATAGTTATCCTTTTCAGACCATTCTGAACAACTTTGGTTTTGAGGACCCCCCCCCCCTCGGGCTCGGAAAATTTGTGATTTTGGCATAGTTATCCTTTTCAGACAATTCTCAACAACTTTGGTTTTGAGGACCCCCCCCGGGCTGAGAAAATTTTGTGATTTTAGCATAGTTATACGTTTCAGACAATTCTAAGCAACTTTGGTTTTGAGGACCCCCCCCTCGGGCTGAGAAAATTTTGTCATTTTAGCATAGTTATCCTTTTCAGACAATTCTGAACAACTTTCGTTTTGAGGACCCCCCCCCCCCCGGGCTGAGAAAATTTTGTGATTTTAGCATAGTTATACGTTTCAGACAATTCTAAGCAACTTTGGTTTTGAGGACCCCCCCCCCCCCTCGGGCTGAGAAAATTTTGTCATTTTAGCATAGTTATCCTTTTCAGACAATTCTGAACAACTTTCGTTTTGAGGACCCCCCCCTCGGGCTGAGAAAATTTTGTCATTTTAGCATAGTTATCCTTTTCAGACAATTCTGAACAACTTTCGTTTTGAGGACCTCCCCCCCCTCGGGCTGAGAAAATGTTGTGATTCTAGCATAGTTATCCTTTTCAGACAATTCTAAGGAACTTTGGTTTTGTGGACCCCCCCCCTATTTTTTTTTTTTTTTTTTTCTTTCTGACGAGGAACTTGGATGACGGGAAAACCTGGAAGGTATAAATGGGATGAGCGATAACATATATTGTCATTTCACGTGCTGGATTGTGTGAGTAAACAATGTCGACATCACTTCTTCACAGACGTATAGAGACATTGGATGAGGTCTTCCAAGTGAACTATACTGACTATATGTTTTCATTACTTCCTAAATTTGAACGGGATTGCATTTTACAAGTGAAAAATTTGCATCTGCATTGGGAAGCGACTGGAAAGGTCATTCCAAGAGATCGTTTCATCAACTCATTTCTGAGGGAATGTAAAGACCTGAATTTACCAGGAAACACCTATGACATTGAATCGGCATTTATCAACGCCAATACAATTTGGGCAGTTGAACTCATGTTAGATGTAGCTTATAGAATTATTTTACATTATGATGACGACCTTCCATTGGCGACGAATGTATCAGACCTTGTTCGATTCAACCATGGGCGAGTTGAAGTGAATTCAAAGCTTTGCAAGATGTTTGAAAAGGGAGCTGACTCAGCAGATAGTTGGGTATAAAAGGAGTGGACTCAAAGTCATCATTACATTGTGCAGCCATGGAGAAGACAAGTAGCTTTAAAATTAGTGCTAACTTAACCATTACTGTGGAGCATGGAGAATTTGGACCATTTCTTCGCATCACACGTGGAGAGAGATGGCTTGCTTTATCACCATCCTTGTGGAAGATTGTGTTGCAGAACTTGGCCAGATTACGCAACATTGGCTTCAAACTATACTTAACAGAAACGAAGTGGCTTGAAGTCATTTCATACCAAGATATGCGCTATGTGAGTTTTGTGCGCACATCGCTGTTTGAAGGGAAAGAATATACGCGTTACATCAACATGAATGACGGTGAAAGGGAGACATTGCTTCAGGAAATCCATAGCATAACCTCAACCTTATTGCCATGTACGGAATGCCATGGGAAGAAAACTCCTGTCAAACTGCTAAAGGATAATCGGATGAAGGCGTCGAATCTATCCAAGGACAGATTGGCTGAAGTGCGATTGGAGAATATGAACGTGGAAAATCAGCTTGAACTTACGTGTGAATATTGCGGCGCTTGTGGATATGCCAGTGATTATGATTGTCACTGTCACAAGTACAATTGTAAGATGTGTGAACCAGACAACTTCTGTATCGAGTGTGGTTCGCTAACGGTATCACCTTGTTGAAAATCATTTACTCACCAGCCGTCATAGTGTGCGGACGTGTCATATGAACATGTAGGATGGATGTAGAAACATGTTTTAAGGAGAAGTATGTGGACTACATGTTAACTGAACTGGAACGTTTTGGGTCTGTTCAACAACAACTACAACACTTTAGCATCTATTGGGAACTTGCTCATTTAGCGCTGAACTTGTCAAACTTACGCGAGGATTTCATCAAAGAGTGTGGTGACATTGACGGAGCTGAGAATTTTGATGTGGAAGCAGCATTTCACTTTGCTCGATTTGATCCAAGACTGTTTGATGAAGTGAGAGAGTGGTTAATGTATATTGTAGTATAATGGCGGACATTACATTGAAACAGTATATTGTTCAAAAAACATATTGTGAAGAAATGTTATTAGCTGTAAAAAAATTTGCATGTTTGTTATGTCCTGCTTGTCAAAATGAAGAGTGTGAAGAACATACTTGCCATTTCGCAAGTGTCTATGCATATTGGAATGAAGCTAAATATTATATTCATTTAGATAAAGTGTTAGACAATGCCAACAAACGTTGTGACAAGTATGGGTTAAATGCTATAACATTTGATGAATTAAGTAGTTGGTTAGTATGCATTGAAGATGAATGGACGCCAATTATTCACACCATTGTGTCTATACTTGATTTATAAAAACCTGTAACATGTGTTTATTGGACAACGAAATAAAATGTAATATATGTTGATTGAGGTATGAGGTGAAATAAAATGTAGTGTATGTGTACAAGTGCTTTTCATTTAGTGTTAACATGTCAACGTGGAAGGAATACTTAACCAATATTTACTTTAAACCTGGTCAACCCGGTGCATTTGCTGGTCCTTACAAACTTTATCACATATTAAAAAAACATGATCAACCAATTACTCATTCCAAAGTGAAGACATGGTTACAGAATCAAGATGCATTCAGTTTACTACAACCTGTAAAATATAGGTTTAAAAGGCAACATGTCATTACACGCGGTATTGATGACATGTGGGATATTGATTTGGCTGACATGGGAAACATAGCCTCTTATAACGATGACACCCGCTTTTTATTAGTTGTCATTGATGTGTTTTCAAAATATTTGTGGGTGCAGCCAATACCTAACAAATCACATACGAGCGTCATACAAGCTTTCCAGAATATTTTTCATGAAACACGTCGAAGACCACGAACTCTAAGGTCAGATAAAGGAACTGAATTTAAAAACAGATGGGTAAAAGCATTTTTGAAGAATGAGGGAATTCATGCTTATACGACAAAGAATGAAACTAAAGCCAACTTTGCTGAGAGAGTCATTCGTACTCTAAAGGGAATGATGTATCGATATTTTCTACATAATCAAACTTATCGATATGCAGACATCCTTCAAGAATTGGTATACAATTACAACCATAGACCACATGGCTCTCTCCCTAATAAGTATGCTCCTGCAGATATTCGAAAGGAAAATGAATCTAAAGTGTGGAAGTATATGTATGTAGACAAATTGAAATTGAAACCGAAGAAGAAGAAAAAACTTTACAAATTTAAAATTGGTCAACATGTTCGCATTTCTCACTTGAAATATACGTTTCAACGAGATTATCATATAAAATGGACACAAGAAGTGTTCATTATCACACATCGTTATAAGAAGCAAGGAATACACTTGTATCGTGTGAAAGACTTTTTAGACGAAGATATTGATGGTCATTTCTATGAAGAAGAATTGCAAGCTGTTACAAAAGATATTGAATCCATCTACAGAATTGAACAGGTCTTGAGAACACGAAAAAGGCGAGGTGTAAAAGAATTATTTGTCAAGTGGTTAGGTTGGCCAAAGAAATTTAACAGTTGGGTAAAAGAAACAGACATTCAAAAATGAAGCACCCATTCACATGTTTGGTCTCTGGACCTACAGGCAGTGGTAAAACTTCTCTGGTGAAGGAAATTCTAGAGCAAAATTTAATTAAACCCTCTCCAAAAACCATTTTATGGCTCTATGCAGCAGATCAACCTTTGTACAAGGGAATGAAAGGTGTAGAATTTTACCAAGGCATTCCAGACGACATTGAAGAGCGCTTTAACCCGAAAAAACCAAACTTACTCATCATTGATGACTTAATGACTTAATGTCATAGTGATGAGCGTATGACACGCCTCTTTAGTGTAGGCAGCAGCCATCAAAATCTCAGCATTATTTTTATTGTGCATAATTTATTTCATCATGGTAGAGAAATGCGAAATATTAGTTTGAATACACATTACATCATTCTGTTTAAAAATCCTAGAGATAGTCAACAAATAAGTACATTAGCGCGACAAATGTATCCTGGAAAATCTCATTTTCTCATAGAAGCCTATCAAGATGCTACGAGCAAACCTCATGGTTATTTATTCATTGACTTGAAGCCGAAGACAAATGATCAACTACGTATTCGTACAGGCATTTTACCAAAAGATACACATTACGTATATGTTGATAAAGTAGTGTATGAGCAAGAACCAAGTCACTTAACGATTCACAGTCAAGATGTCTAAACGTATTCAAGCGAATCAACCTTTTCTTCATTTGCTCGCACGCAGTGGGCGTAAACGACGTAAATACTTGTTAGAGCAAGCTACTAAGGAGGAATTAACTAGCTTGTTTGAAATTTGTTTGAATATATTGCGAGGACATTTACCCTTAAGCTCAAAAAGGTATAAGCAATTCAAGCGTGAGCGTCATACCCTTCGCACTCTAGCAGATAAGAAGATATCACTTCGAAGAAAAAAGAACTTGGTTAATCAGAAAGGAGGATTCCTTGGAGCTATTGCTAAATTTGCATTACCTTTGTTAGCTCAGTTGCTGCTAAAATGAAACATACTTTGAAAATGGTCCTCATTCCTGAATATGAATATAAAATGTTGTTGGAAAAGAAGGGAAAAGATGGTGAAATCAAATCGAAAGTGAATAAACTTTTACGTGGGAAACGAACTCGTGAGAAGGCAATTGAAATGTCTCAACTTCTTGGTCGTCATTTACGAACAATTCAATCACAACAACAACGACAAAAGTCTGTCACATCATCTAATACAACAAAATCAGAAAAGTCACAACAGTTTCTAAGCTATTTTCAACCTATATATCATGGAAAACTAACACAACTTTTGGTAGAACTGAAGAAACATGGTACGAGATGGACAGATAAAAATGAACTTGTATTGAAAACTGGAGATGTCATTGAGAATTCCAACAGTATTGATTTGTTGAAAGAAGCATTGGTTGCTACAAGAAGAAAAGAACGACGACAACCGCCGCAGGGGTGGAAGCAGTTTATTGAGGAAATTGTAGACGCTAATATCCCAAAAGCTGTTTTTGGAAAAAAGACAACTCGTGAAGATATTGCAAAAGAGATAAAACAGCGTCAAGAAAGGGTGTTTCCAGAAGGATGGGAAACTTTTTAACATGGTTTAAACAGTTATGGTGTTGCTGTAAAGACAATGAGAATAAAAATACTATTCCTGTAAAAATTAGGTGTGTAAGCGCTTGTTGTCAAGGAGAAGTAGTAGACAGTAATATAGATCATGGAGACAGTAATATAGATCATGGAGACAGTGAAGACGACGTGAGCTAGACATAATGTATATACACATTCAGTCTATCTACATCACATAAACGATTTAGACATCATGGAGTCAACAAGTTTTTACGTCACTTTGCCCAGCAATGCTAGTTTGAATTATTATTCTACTAATAAGGCGTCTAATTATCAAATTCGTTTACCTCGTACAATATATTTGAACGGAAAATATGAAGTAGCCTTAGCTGAAATTCAATACCCACACACATGGACGACAATGAGGTCAGGAATAGACTATACTCTGCATTATCGATCATCATCGTCAGATGTATTTTATCCAGTTTATATTCCACATGGTTACTACAGAACCATACCTGAAATATGTACTGCAATAAATGCAGAATTACAAAAATCTATTAATGCAAACCCTATTAGGTTAAAGTATGATAAAATTAGTCGAAAAGTTTCTCTTATTTTAAAAGAGGAATATGATATTGTCTTTTCTACTGGATTAGCTGAGATTTTAGGATTTAAACCAGGTAGATGGTATAGAGAATCCGGTCCTGCTGAACATCAATCCGATGTGAAACATGGATTTTATACACTTTATGTGTATTGTAGTATTTGTGAGCCACAAGTAGTTGGAGATTATTATGTTCCTTTGCTACGTTCTGTTCCCATTGAAGGGTATGATGGTGATATTATTATGAAAACTTATGAAGAACCTCATTACGTCACTGTAAACACATCCAAATTTGACACAATAGAAATGAATATTAAGGATGACACAGGTTATAATGTGTCATTTCAAAGTGGGAAAGTGATATGCAAACTTCATTTTCGACCAAAAGCATTATGAAAGCATATAGACACGATCCGTCAGCATATCGCAACCATTTTCTTCGTCAAGTGGGTGGAGAATTACCAGGATTTAAAGGAGCACGAATACAATATGGAGATGGTATTGGTTCAATATTAGGATCATTGGCTCGCAAAGCTATTCAACTGCTTAAGGCAGGGGCTAAAATCGTTGCACCACATCTTAAAAAGGCTGCGAAAGATGTCGCGAAAGATGTTACAGGCCGAGTAGCGCAACGTGTGATTGGTGATGTGTTAGGAGGACAAAAGAGAGCGCAACCTGCAAAACCTCTCAGAAGGCGAAAGGCAGCCAAACGGATAACATCAACAAAATATAAGAAAGATATTTTTTAACCATGTCTTTAATTCATAATAATTCTTGTGAATGTAGCCTTTCTCCATTAGAATGGTTTCACGTACCACCAACGCAAACTGCTGTAGAAAAAAGTTATAATGTGGACTATCAACCACTCACTACCATTAGAGAGGGCGCTCCTATAGAATTCTACATTCCTGCGAGTACAGAAGAATATCTAGATTTAAAGAACAGCAGACTTCATATTGTATGCGCTATTGTAAAAGCTGATGGAACACCATGCGATGTTGATGATAATGTATCATGTATCAATGATTTGTTTAATGGGTTATGGTCCAATATTGAATTGTTTCTAAATGATCGTTTGGTATCGCATAGTAACAATACCCACGGTTATACCAGTATCATATCCCATCTCATTCATGACTCGGAAGAAAGTCTCAATTCTGAGCGCTCTCTGCGCCTCATCTATAAAGATACTGCCGGGTCAATGAATAGTAATGAGGTGAAAAGAGCTAATCATGAAAGATATGTAGCAGGTTTTCATGTAAATGTTGATGGTGGTGAGGTAGTTCTGCAGGCAAATAATGGTTTACATAATCGTTATTTGTATACACGTCAAAGCCGTGAGTTTACGCTTACAGGCGGTTTAAGGGTAGATTTGTTTGAGCAAGATCGCTATCTTCCCAATGGTATTAGTATGAAATTACGTTTACATAGACAAAAAGATGAATATGTATTAATGGCTGCAAATAATGGTTATAAAGTAGAAGTGAGAGATGCCTTTTTAACCATTCGCAAAGTGAGGGTTAGTCCAGGTATTCAGTTAGGACATGCGGATGCATTGATGAAAAGTCCTGCTAAGTTTATTATTACTAGAAAAGAGTGTAAAGTGTTAGCTATTCCAGCTGGATTTCAATCTTTTGTGAAAGATAACATATTTTTAGGCCAATTACCCAAACGTATTGTCATTGGACTGGTTCATAATGAAGCCTTTGCTGGAACAGTATTGAGAAATCCATACAATTTTGATCATTTTTTTCTGAACTATATGCAACTTTACACGGATGGTGAACCAGTCCTATCCAAACCTCTAAAACTTGAAATAAATCGAGGCAAATATCTTGACGCTTTTGAAACGCTTTACAAATCGTTTGATAAATTGAATGGTGAGAAAAGTTCCATTATAAAACGGGAAGATTGGTCTAGAGGTTATGCTTTATTTTCGTTTGACTTAACACCTGATTATGATGGTGATGATCATTATGCCCATATCAAGCATGGGAATTTGCGACTAGAAATGAATTTTGCTGGTGCCTTGCAAAATATAGTCAATGTTATAGTGTATGCTGAATTTGATAACATTGTTGAAATAAGTGCAAATCGTAGCATACAATTCGACTACCAGTCATGAACACAAAGCAGATAGAAGCCATCCTATCCCATGATGCTGCGACAAAAGACTTGTTTCAAGGTGTGTTTGCCATGGATCAGTTACCGTCTTTACAACGCGGTGCCTATGTCATCAACACAGACGATCATGATGAGCCAGGAGAGCATTGGGTGGCAGTATATTATGACAAAGACCCTGTAGAATATTTTGACTCTTATGGACTTTTACCTATAGACAGTCGTTTGAATAAGTTTTTAAAGTTTAATTTTATGTATAATTCAGTTCCATTACAAACACCGATATCATCTACATGTGGATTTTATTGTGTGTATTATATAATTCAAAGAGCTCGAGGGCATAGTCCTTTTGAAATTATTAATGTATTAAGAAGAAGTGATGGTGATTTTGTAGTCAAAGATTTTGTATATAGACATTATAAACCATTATTTTATTGATGTATATAGATCACTATGTTGTATTAGTTAAGGTGTGGTAAATGTCATTCATAATAGGTAAAGGATTTTGTATATAGACATTATCAACCATTATTTTATTCATGTATATAGATCACTATGTTGTATTAGTTAAGGTGTGGTAAATGTCATTCATAATAGGTAAAGGATTTTGTATATAGACCTTATTTTAATCATGATGTATTCGTTGTGGTAATTGTCAATGTTCATTTATTATGAATAAAAACAAGGCAGTTCTATACAAGTTTTCTTTTTATTGTGTTATACATTATTTTACATTCTTCTTTATTCAAAACATAGCATGAGAATTAGCTACATTTCAAAACACTTATTTTACAAACCCATTCAATACATCGATAAACAAATGCCATTCATACCAATCTAAATTAATATATGTATCATAGACATTACATCCACGTTTGCAAATGCTATGAAAACTAGCATAGCACTGTCCATTACCAAACTTTATCATTTTAACATCTTCGTGTTCAGACAGTTTTAGTTCATATTCATGATCATTTATATCAATGTCCATCACCATAACACACATGGGATGTGTCAGCTCAATGGACTTGGTGCCCCGCATGAGTTGCACTCCTTCCTCTTTGAATTCAAGCGTCAGGTTCTTTCCAATCCAATGCTTGTAAGAGAGCGTACCATTCCACTGTGTTGAGGGTGATGTAGTCGTAGTCTCCTGTAAGCTCGTCATACTGACGAAATCGTACAAACACGTCTAGAGAGTTGTCAGTCACACGCACTTCTAAATCCTCTGAGAGTTTTAGAAGAAAGTCAGGTATCCTCAACTTCTCTAGATGGTCTTTCAACACGGATTGTTCGTCAAGTGATAGAATGATATACTTTCCAAAATGTCTTAACACAATGTCATCATATTCGTTTCTCAGATATGAGAATCCGCGTGTAATTGGTTCATATTCCGATACAAAGTCTTCCATCTCGTTCAACAGTCAGATCAACTATGAGCTGTCTTCTCTGCAAAGATCTCTTTATGCTCGGATGATGTCAAACAGTGGATGTTGTATAACTTCTAGGAATCGTAAGACTGCGCGCCACTTCTTGATATCAAAGAGGATAAAATCTGTATATGGTGTATCTGGCACAACTCCCTTATAATCTGCTGGGTAATCCTGTAAAAGATTTCTATAGATTTCTACACGTATGTTAGAATCATATTCAGCTACCGTCACTTCCACTTTATTTTCAAGTCTACGTTTAAACCCAGGTTCAAGCGGTATGTTTTTAAAGTCTTTCCACACTTCAGGTTTAAACCGATGATAACTTGTTCGAGAACCTATTATGACTTCATTCCTCTCATTTACAGTAAGGTAAGCATCATTCTTAAACAAGTATGCATTCATGATTTTTCACCTTGTTATGCGCTGTCTTCTTGTCTACGAAGCCTTTTATCCACTTCTTTCACTTGCTTCTTCAGCATTTTCCATTCAGGTATTGTCAGCAAAATACCCCTTTTCGTAGGACGGTTTCTTCCAGTCCCCTCATCTCTCAGGTACTTGCGAATGTTTACCACTCCTTCATTGCTTTGTTTCATAATCCTGATATACTTTCCATTTCCTAGAGAAAGCATTCCTTCCCACGACTGTGGTGTTGGCGCCGTCGTCGCCGTCGTCTCCACTTTCAATTTCTTGATGGTGGTGGTAGGATTTTTCACTTTTAAGTCTTTCACTGTATCTGCAAGAGTATCCATATCAGTTGCAGATCTTTTACGACTTACACGTTCCATGTTCACGCTTCAATGTTCACACCTCAAATAACTCTTACGTTGGAGGACCTCCCCCTTTTATAACGTTGCTTTGTAATGTCCATGCGCTAAGGTGGAATAGCCATCATTCAGCACGTACCGCTTATCGTCATATGGAGAGAGGGCTACTTTCTTCAACTTCTCCGAAAAAAGCTGGTGGCCATGACTTCGAATAATGTGTCCTGTAGCCATCGTTTGAGTTTGATTGAGCAAACTGTCTCTATACTGTACATGTTGCATACGTCTTTGACAAGCTCGAGTGATGCCTTTGGCCGTATGTTTTTCTTTCCCGCCATACATCAAACTGTACATTTTCGGTCTGAGTCCAACAAATTCTTCAATGGGGATGCCCGCCGTCTCATCCTTCATTTTTCCAAGCACTTTTTTGTTCACGTTGGAATGTAGGAAATGATCTGACGGATAGTCACTTGTGTCAAACAGGTCAGCATCTTGCTGCATATCTTTGTAGATATCTTCCGTTTCTATGTCATAACATAGACTGTCGGTGTCGCTGAACAACAACTTGGCATTGGGATACTTGGCCATGATGTAATTGTAATGAAAGTCAAACATAAGCACTTTGCTGAGATCGAGAATGGTGCAGCCAACTTGAATGGGCTTATCAAGAAGCAAATCCACTTTGCGTAAATGTACGGCGGTCAAATCTTCGTTGAAAATTTTAAATTTGTGGAAAGAAGGTTTAGCCACGAGTTTCTTGAACCGCTTTTCTTTGTGAACAAGTTCGACATTGATTCGCTTTCTCACATTTTCCATGGTTTTGCCAAACACAGAATTATTCATGAGTTTGAAGAAGTCTTTCTCAAATGGGTTCTGAGCCAATTTTCTCTTTTCCGTGTTCAAGGTAATGTATTTCTCCAACCATTTGCTCTGTTCAAACATAATAGCACGGTGCACTTTGGTAACTTTCAACCCCAGTGAGACGTACTGCTGCAAATTCCTATAATGAAGCACATATTTCTTCTTGTTGTATAGGTTAGGTATGAGTTTTTCACCAGGTTTGCCTTTCATGTTTAGATCTTTCCGCAATTTCTGACTGTACTCGGACAATTCTTCTACTTTGACGCATTTCCGTTCTGGAGCCACTGGGTAGTGATTATGACGATCATGGATTGTATGTGGGTATTTCAAATCAACTTCTAAAATGTATCCAATGTCGTCATCTTCAGTCACATCCATGAAGTCGAGGGATTCAGGCTCGCTCACCCACATAAATCCACGTCGCGGCATGCTTTGCGACATAGCCCAGCCATACAGGTTGTTTGCGTCCAGGTACATCAGGTAGTTGTTTGGCATCTCAGAATTGTAATTTGACACGTAGGGATTATTTGCTTTCGCGTACTTGTGCGTGATCACAGATATTCCTCCACGTAGGCCTTGTTCAACCATTTGGTACATATCAATGTCAGTGATCAATTCCAACTTCACCTTCGTCGCTTTTAGCATAGCATCCCACGACAGTCCTGGCGCTGTATAATAATGGGCAGGATCCAATTCATATGTGTTAAGGCATACTTGACGAAAGTTTTCAAACACGTCAGCCAGCAGCAGCACATCCGATTTCAGGTACAGGTCATGGTATTCACCGAATGTGGTACAGTTGAATGTATTCCACACCTTCTGCGCATGCGCATAATCCTCGTCGCTGATGTCTTCTTCACTGAGCAGACTGTAAAACTTGTCCTTGGACGGCAGTTGTGTTTCAGCAAACTTGGATGACTCATCCACGTAATCATAGGGGTACACCCCCTTTCTCAACAGTAAATCTTGTTGGTTACTATCGTGAATGTGAGACGTCATGTTGTAGAAATTATCTTTCCCTTCTGCCGCAAGGTTGGATACTAACTTCTGTAGAGAGGTACTCATAAACTGAAAGCTGTCAGTAAATTTCAGATTGCTCATGGTGAATGCAATATATTTCTCAATGGTGTTGGGAATGACCGTAATAGTTTCATTTTTGAATTTCCCAATTTCATCCATGATCAGGTGACTGTCATAGCCTCGCAAATTGTGGAAAAATACAGGAATGATAAAAGAATCTTTATCCCCCTGCTTATCCTTTCTAAGTCGAAATTGTAAGTTGCATTCATTGTGCGCTGCTCCACGATATTTGCCATTGATATGGTCATGATCTCTCACACGATCTGCTCCTAGAGGCTCATGACAAATGTAGCAATCGATGGCATTCTTAAAATTCTCTTTATCCTCATGAGTCATCACCATATCTATCGGCAGCTCTAAACCACGCACAATACGGTCACGCTCGTTGACCATATGGTCTAAAAAGACTTTTACAGCATTGTCTCCTCGATACACGACTGGTGCGCGTGTTTCGTACTGGCTTACAACCACATAGGCAAAGCTGTTTGGACGATGATGTTGATACTTGTCTCCCTCATGCTTTTTCGTGAAACATTCAAAGTCGGCATAAATTACAAACGGTGCTCGCTGTTGTTTAGCCACATTCTTAAACTTGATGAAAGGTTCCTTGGGAAATGATAAACGTTGCGCCCCATGCTTACCACACACTTCACGATGCTCATCTAAAAGCTCTTGTCGTATAAACCCGTGAAGACAGTTGAAACAATAAAAAGCTGTACCATCATGCTTTGATCGGTAGGCCATAAGTCTGCTAAAATTCTTAATCAAGCAGTAATGCCTATTCTTACCATTGCTAATCATAAGCAAGTTAATTTCTCTTGCACTGACGTTTCGACTAAGTTGTATTGGAACAACTACATCATGTTCATATCCAAACACGTTGATAGACATATGGTTCTCCTTTTCAAACCTTGGAATGTCTGTAATGGGTGTTGGAAATGTCATGCCTTCCACCTTTAATTCATTCTCAAATGGTGTGTAATGATTCACGCGATGGGAGTTGTCGTTATGAGGGTGGAGGTATGCCAATACAGACCATAAGAAGCACTTGTTGTCATGATTCTGAATGTTTAATACACCCTTCGTATTCTTCACTTTCTTCGGCAGCGGGATAAAACTGTTCGCTTCCAGAGGCGCTAACGTAGCTGTATGCACTTCAATGTACAGTATATTATCCAGAAACCAGCCAGAGCCTTGTCGCTCATGTTCATCAAACTGGGTAAACAATTCTTTATAGGCTGTTGGTAAGTCCTGATCAATATCCGCTGGATTGTACGCTGCATACGTTGGACTGCTGATAAATGCATTATCCAATTGTTCTATCATGATACCTTCTGCATTTGGTGTCATTTTCTTGAAGCGAGCATGCACTACAATGTACCATTTCATTCCATGTTCTAAAGTCTCCAGCAAATGTGTCTTGATACGGTTCTCTTGCTGCCGCATTTCAAGCAGTAAATCCGTTCCATTGTCGGGCTCAAACCGTTTCTCCTGCGCGTTTTCACCAAGACTAATCCTTCTGCCTTTCCCTACTTGCCCCGTCTTTCGCCTCTTTACAGTTTGTTCTTCCTGAGGTGGAGTGCATGTATGCACATCAAACACATCCATTGAGGGAAGTATTACATTGCATCCATGACAGAGAACTGAACTCGGTATGAAAATGCCATCTTGCTCCATCTTTCGTCTCTTTGCTTCATTCTGTCGATCAAGCTCTTCAATAGCACGTTTCACAACAGTTGTCATCTCATTTTCAGCGCATGTATGCGACTCCAACAATTCCACTGATGGAAATGTTGCATAACACTCATGGCAAAAGACTCGTGAGTCTGAACTATCAGCCATTGTTGCTGTCGCATCAATTGCTTGAAGTGAAATGCTTGAAATAGGTTCTCATACATTCCCTTTTATATCACTCAGACTTCGTCAAAGTAACTCAAATTGCAAAATGTTGACAAACCAAAGTTGTTCAGAATGGCCTGAAAGATATAACTATGCTGAATTGTCAAATTGTGTTACCCCTGGGGGGGGGGGGTCCTCACCTCAGACAGTCGACCCTGGGGGGGGGGGGTCCTCACTTCTGACAGTCGACCCCTGGGGGGGGGGGGTCCTCACTTTTGACAGTCGACCCCTATGGGGGGGGGTCCTCACTTCTGACAGTCGACCCCTAGGGGGGGGTCCTCACTTCTGACAGTGGACCCCTGGGGGGGGGAGGGGGGGAGGGGGGGAGGGGGGGAGGGGGGGGTGTTCCAGAACTGTCATTTCCCTACTACTCCCAGACGGTCAAGGTCACCGAGTTATCTCTTATGTAATGTTGTTTGGGCCCAAAGGGTCGAAAATGAGTTCAAAATCGCTGTATCTCTAACCGTTTTCGAGATAATAGTCAACTTCCGGTTTTAGATCTTGACCGTGACCCAAAGGTCAAGGTCACCGAGGATTTTAGCACCTTTATGGCTATTTTTCGTGTTTTATAGACGTTTCAAAAATATTTTGACCTCACTTTGACCTACACCTCTGAGGTTCACGGTAAACAAATCTGCGGATTGGACGACAATTCATCACTCTCTATGTCTCTGCCAAATACCGTCTTTTTACGACAAACCCTGTAGGAGGAGTTTTCTGGAAACCATTTTGAGGTCAGAAAAACTTTGACCTCAATTTGACCGTGACCTTCAAGGTAAAGGACAAAAAAAATTGCGTCCCCCTCTATCTATTTTATCGTCCTACGTCAAATAGCGTAGGAGGAGTTTTCTTGAAACCTCCGTGACGGAAAAAAGAGAAGAAAAAAAAAAAGACAAAAAAGGGCCGAAATTTCGAGAAAAACTACAAACTTATACCCATTTGCAAACGAAATTTGCAAGTGGGAGTAATAGTAATTTAAATGTGGTCTGTTCAATTAATGTACTTTAAATTTAACGTTTCAAAATCTGTAGATTGTATTATTATGAAGTTTTTAAAACATTATATTATATTAAAATGTAGACTCATCTCATCAAATAGGGTATGAAATGCAATCCACATCGTGGACAGATCTCACAATAAAATCAAACTGCAATATGTCTAAAATATGCATATAATTTGAGGAGTGGGGAAGTTGTCAGTCGGGGGGGGGGGGTAGGCCTTCGGGGGGTTTCGCCCAGGGGGGTTTTGACGGGGGGGGGGGCTGGTTTGGGCCGGGGGGGTTCGGTCGGGGCCTGTTTTCATCACAGATCATTGTATGGCTGATTACAGTTTATGAAGTGCAGTTACGAGAGTCGTGTGAATCTTGACCCTCCATTTGAATTGCAATTAAGATTCCGGTGATGGATTAGCTTCCTTACAACGTGTAATTAAGATTTCACTGATGGATTAACCCCCATAACAAGGTGCAATCAAGAAGGAAGCCTAATGCGGTCGGGCCAACATTGCAGTGCGTGTGATGCTTTGTCGTCCAAAGTAGATGGGCTTCCGCGTGCATGGATTTTCCGGAGTAGATCTAAAAATAGGTATAAATACGGGGGTCAAAATGATATTAAAATATATACAAAAACATCTGATTATGGAATACATAACTTCTCAATGAGGGCGTCAGAAAATATTGCTGGAGGATACGTATATGTCAAAGATGAGGTAAAGAACAGTGAAACTAGCATTTTTCAAGTAGTTGTGTAGATGGTAGTTTGACTAGAACATCTGTAAATACATGTAATAGATCTATTTCGAGTTGTTTCCTTTTTTGTTTGGGGGGGGGGGGCAATTTGGGTTTTCGGCGGCACTTGTCCACCAGCGGCACTTGTCCGAGAGGCACTTGTCCTAGACCCCTGTTTTTTCCGTGTTTCTACAGCCCTTGTGCACCAGTTTCACACAAAAAAAAAAATTCACCGATGTTGGCACGTGAGTGCCCCCCTTCCTCTGGACGTGACTACCGATCTGCCGGGACGTGACTGCCACCCCTCGTGAGTGCCCCCCAACCCCTGCATAAACAAATTCGCCTAGATTAATCAGTAAACAATAAGTGCCTATTTATTTGTCGACACTATCCTGACTTGCGCAATTGGCACAAGAAATGAACAGTAAAGATTTTTATCAGAAAAAGGCCCTGCTCTAGACTAATTTGAATATTATTTTAAATGCATAATAGGTTCAGTGTTGAAAGAATAAGTTCATGCTTCGATTGTGGATGTTTTTAAGAAATATCAAAGAAAGAAGAGGGAAGTAGAATTAAGTTAACCGAATTAACAAGGTGAGTCACTGTATACATCAAACAGTTTGACAAGAGTTTTTTATTTTCTAGTTAGTTACATTCCTACCTTCCAACAGGAAGAACTTGACAAGAGGCCATGTTTTAACACACGGTGGCCACAGCACACGTCTCCTCCCCCCACCCTCTCCCTCCACCGAGAGGGGCTACTCACATACCAAACGGGTTACCATGCATGTTCATGGTTTTTTTAAACGATGCTTGCACGTATAGTGCCAAGTGATATCCCCCCTTTTTAACCAACTGCGGAGAGCAGTTCTGAGATAACTCCCCTTTTTGTGGGGAATGGGGAGTACTGAATACAAATTACCCTCCTCCTCCACCCCCACCTTTTTAACGAAATTGACACTTCTCGTAGGAGGCGGTTGTCTACTAAATGCCGTCCTCACTCAGTGCTTTTTGGAAACGCGTCGCAATATGATTCCAATTGACCCCCCACCCCCCACCCCCACCCTCCTCCACAAACTGTGAGCCAAAAGAAAATAGGATATGGTGAAAACGAGAAACATCATGGTCTTTGTCATTGGAAACGTCGACCTTTAAAACGTGAACAAAGTGCATATGGTCAACCTTTTTTCTGGATCACTTTTGGGGGTTAGAATGGACATTTAACTTATATAATCTGGCCGAATGAAAGGTGTGACGCGTGTGGTTCGCCCTACAACGATTGGTTAATTTTTTGTTTATTTTTCGTAATATTTGTGTTTAAAAGTGCTTAGATTTTCACATCGTTTTCACATAAATAGAATAACTGATATCGCATTTAACTCAGGGACATATTAAAGCAAACTTTCAAAGCTGATTGAGAAGAAGAAGTGGGAAAAAGATCGACGTCTTACCAACGTCTTTGACATAGCGTTGATTTGGTGTCAGATGCGTTGTTTAGACGTTGCTTTTGGTCCTAACCAAAAAGGCAACTTTATCCTACGTCTAATCAATCTCTTTGGTGCAACGGTAAATAGACAGCTTGGTGCAACATTGAATAGACGTTGGAGAATCGACGTTACACAGACGCCAACAATCCTAAGCTGTATCAAGGTACGCAGCCTTCTTGTGTTATCGCTCACCAGAAAAATTAGTCATGTCATGTCATTTCGCTAAAATGGACCAAAAAGAGATTGTAAAATATGAAACTTTCAATTTTTCTCTCTCTGCTTTTGCGAAATATTCATGAAAATCGACTTCATACACATTATTCGCGACCGGATGACCATGGGGGAGGGGGGGGGGGGGGGTACTGCGAAGGAGGGGTCACCACACTCTAGCTGTGACTATCTAGAATGTGGTAGTAGATTAATATTTTCCCGACTTCCATACAAGTCGGTTTTCGGATATCTGAGCAACGTCACTTTCCCAACTTCTATCCAGCGTCGGAAGGTACACGTTGTTTCGACTTCCTGAAGCAATCAAACCGGATGTCCCATGCAACATCTCGATCTGCAACATTGTTCCAAGGTCATAACATTTACTGGGGAACTAGACAGTTTTTCAAATAATATCACATTAAAAACCACAATGTTTCAGATCGAAGAGGGCCATGGATCCGAACCAAGATACGAAACAATATACACAGGAACTTCAGCGTCCACAATGCTTACCAACTAGTCAAGGAAATGGCTATCCGATGGTAGGGCAAATACCCACATCACAACACACTGTGATTTTTGCACAGCCAGCCGTGGTCACCGTGGCGGACACAGGAGCGAAGCCCGATGCCGTGGGACCCATTATCTTCTCATGTGTGGTCTTCTGGTGTTGTTGCTGGCCGCTTGGACTAGTGGCATTTATACTGGCTCGTAAGTACCTTACCAGAAATGCTTCGAGATTATTTCGCACGGTGAGGGCCAAGGACGGTAGGGTTGATGCATATTTACTCTATATATCTCCGCCTATTTTTTTTTGTTATTAAAGGACTAGAATTTTGAAGGTCAGCAATATAAGTAAATGGGAGTCGCTTTACATGGCGGTATCATTTCCGGTTGTGATTGTTTTAATGCCCTGAGGAAAATACGCCATCTTGTGCTTGTGTTTGCAGTTGTTGCGATGAAGTCCCCTGACGATGACTCAGCTCGCAGCCAACTACACATGACTTATATCCTGAGTGGTGTCGGGCTGGCCTGCGGCATAATTATTTGGATATTTTTCATCGTTTACTACGTTACGGTACTCGACGCCCTGAATGATCAATATTACTGACGTCACAATCAAACGCTGTACATAAGACGTGACAAATATGAGGCTGTTCAGAATTGCCAAATCACGCATTGGTGTAAAATGCGCACAAAATGGAAAACGTCGCGAATAAAACAAAAATGAAGATATATTTTGGAAAGCCAGTTTAATAAACTTAACACATTTCCTTGTATGATTATATATAAATAAGACCAACCTGGTATATTAAGACCAGTTTTGACCAGTCCCAAAAGTTGCCGCATTTCCGGGACTAAAGTGTATTTGTATGTTGCTTTGTAAGCGAGATCATATATATCACCGAACACTTTTTCTAGCACAAAATAAAACACTTGAAAATGAATAGTTCCCAAAGTGGCATGTCTTAATGACTCAAAACCTATCATTAAACAGTTTTGGACAGCAGTTTTATAAGTAATATAAGCTGTCTACTGCTTCGATAAACATTGATTAGATAGCATGTATATATATTTGTAATGTAGATAAATGAAACAAACCGGGAAATCGTCGTGAAGCACAAGTGTTATTTTGAAAATCCGCGATTTTATTGATGAAGCCATTTTGAATGCATTAATGATTTCAAAACTCAACTTTTGACTACTGCAATGGCTTACTCGTTAATCTGTCCCGGAGACTAATTTAAAAGCTTCAAATGATCATAAACGGAGCAGCAAGGGTGATAACCCGGACAGCAAACATTGAGCGCTATACACCAGCTCCAAAGCGCCTACATTGACTGCCAGTGTCCTTTCGGATAGACTAGAAGACCCCTCAGCTTGTGCCATAAAACTATAAAAGCTAAGCATCTATTTTCCAGTGCCACGGGTGTTCTTTATGTAGACGTTTGCCTGTGTTATCAAGCATTGAAGTTTGATAAAAAGTGAGTCTCTTATATGTTAACATTTAATAGTGTTTTAGCTGAAGTTATAAATGTTCTTCAGCTATGTTGAAAACTTGGATTTTTTTGCATTTTAAAACAAATAATAGCAATAATTTAACACAAAGAAAACACTACAAGTTATATGTAATACTAAAAACTATTATAAATATATGAAAACTTCTTTTTATGATTTTTAATATAAGAAATTCAACATTCAAAATAAGAAATACAAATGCTGATGCACAAACAAATTTGTGATATCAGTAAATTTTTTCTGACATCAAGAATTAATTTTTGATATTAATATTTAAAATGTTGATAATACTAATTTAATTTTGATATCAAGAGTAATTCAATGATAAAAAACTCAAGTAATGAAACGGAAGACCATATTTCTTCTTACCCCTCCCGTTCTTGGGCCTACATTTATGATGACTTTTTACGACAGCAGTGCGGGTATGACTATACCAACAGAATATCCCATGTTTATATTTAGTGATAAAAGTTTTAGTTATAATAATCTACTCAGGGTCGAGACCGTAATTATGAGCTGGTGTCTCGTTAAATTCTCCCTCGCCACTCATTCATCCTCAAGATTGATAAACATTAATGTAAAAAGCCTAGATGTGAAGTCGTCCTACTTTTAAAATTAAAGTTTAGGTGTGCTGAATACTTAGAGCTATAAAAAGAATCAGTTTTGGGTGTAACAGTCGGATCCCGGATAAAAGCCCAATAGGACAAAAGCCCAATAGGACAAAACCCCAATCATTTTACAGAGGAGGACAAAACTCCAATCCGGACAAAAGCCCAATAGGACAAAACCCCAATCCTTAAAAATTTTAAGAATATACATTACCGGACCTAGTTTATAAGTTTTTTAAATCTGAGTGTACCTCAAGTTTTGAAATATCTTAACACTGCTATATATCCTATCTGTTACATAACATTCAACCGCTCAATTATTGTTCGACTGTGGTGTAATCAAGATCAACAATAAAGAATTTGAAGTCATTCACACTACAAAATTGAGTAATTGAGATACACTCATTTACTTTGATATTTTGTTTGTACATCTTTAAGCAATACCTTAAACTGTGTTGTAGAAATTCGTAATTTAATTCCCCGGACCCGGGAACAGCATTTTGGTCCACAGAAATAATCAGCATGAGGTTCGATCGCGATTTGGATTGAAAGCTTTTTGAATCAAAGTTCGGTGTATTGTTATGTAATAACGGGTGAAATTAAGATCAATGCCTGAATTATGTAATATCAGGATATAGTAACTCAAAATGTAGAACAAATAACCATGGGAGCAACTTTTGTGAAATATTATGTAATCGTTAGGATGTACGATCCGCAAACAATATTTTAACATTTTGAACAAGCGTGAATATATATAATGCAATAAAAAATGAGAAATAATAATATATCCTTCTTGTAATAAAAAGTAAAAAATGATTGGGGGTTTGTCCTATTGGGCTTTTGTTCGGATTGGGGTTTTGTCTGCCTTTGTTAGATGATTGAGGTTTTGTCCTATTGGGCTTTTGTCCGTTTACCGTAACAGTCAAGCTGATGATGTGTAAATAAAGGAGAACATCGGGTTAGAGGAAGCACTAAAATGAAACCACTTAAAAAGAAAACCGCAAGTGAAAGAACCTCCCGTTAGAACCACGTTACAAATTGGATCCCTAAAATGAGATCACCTTACAAATAGGATCCCGAAAATAGGATCACCTTACAAATAGGACCTGCAAATGGAATTATTTCGCCAAGAGAGGCCACTTTATGACTGTAACTCGACAAATAGAGTACCTTATAAATAAGACCCCAGTTGAGACCACCTTACAAATCGGATCCAGCAAATGTGATCGTCTTACAAATAGGTCCCCGCAAATAGGATCACCTTTCCGATAGGACTCTGTAAATGAGACCACCCTAGAATTAAAACATTAATGTAATCATTTGACTACCAGAACCCGGCAAATGAGATGACCTTACAAATCAAATGCGACTATAGACAATAAGACCCCAAACGAGACTAATTT